>JBAIZZ010000083.1:476023-526097 GCA_037355905.1 Heliconius aoede | reverse complement strand
ATGTATTATCATATAAATTACTTAATGAAGTAAACTGAGGGAACATGTGAAAAACTATTCTTATAATTATATATATACATATATATATATATATATTCTATTTTTTGTTGTACCTACAAAAGTTCGAGTAAAATGACAACAAATGCATGTACATTGAAAAGGTGTTTTATACTGGAGTAGTATCCGAACTGCCGCTTTTACTGTAAATGTGGGTACATTGTTTGGCGCCAAAGGCATTCCTCAGCCTTTTGGCGTTTGTCACACCAATATGAGGAACATTTTATAACTGTGGAACAACGATGTTAATAGATTTATTATACTAGTCATATTAATATACATTTTTTCGTAGTAATACATTTTTATAGGTATTTAATTTATTGGAATTAAGGGTACGATAATGCTTACAGTAAATTTACAATTACATAATATTTATATGTTTTATAAGTAGAACATCCGATTTTAAATAGTAACTAGGTATATTTAACAATAATTTAACTTAAAATATCGTAAGAGTCAGTGCAGTACTTTATAACTACAATCTTCTTCATTTTTTTCAAAACTTCTACTTCTAACAGATAGAGATGGCTTATTTGAGCATATCAATGTGGGCCACATTCAGCAGTGCACAAGAATAGGCTGATAATTAATATACCTGTTATTTTTAACGATAACAAACAGTAATTTTACAAGACAGTTCAAACTAAAGCAACCATTTTCGTACTAAACTATGATGTATACTTTTATTATATTTTATTCCATTTTTAAAAGATTTTTTTTTTTAATTTGATTCAAAAGCAAAAAATTAAATAATAAAAAAATAAACCGTCTTAAATATAATACTCATATAATATAATACTTATATGCACAAACTTTAATTGTAGAAAATAATTATAAAAACACCGAACAAAAGCTAAAAAAATCATTTAAAAAATACTACTACTCGACTAATACTCGATGAACGACGACGTATGTAACGTATGTAACGTAACGTACGACGTAAATAATGGATACAATATAAAAAATTTGCAATATTATTAAAGAATTTTTCAATCTGGATATTGATATTAGTTTTTTGTGTAATTTGTAGTTGAAAAAATGTACCTATGAATTTTTGAATATAAATTTCATCACGTACAAAACCGGTCAAGTGAGAGTTGTAGATCTACGTGTGTAGTATTATGTAGATTGTGATTACGCACCAAAAAGGAAGCATTAATGCTCGAATCTATTCTTCTTTCGTTCTTAATTATGTCTCTGCTCTAAAGGATCATATATGTAAATATTAGACTTTAAGCTTGTCATCTTCTAAGCTTGTCAGGTCAGATGGACAAAATAGTGATATAAACGTTTTATTTTTTTCCTATTCAGATGTGAAATAATATATGGACTAAATTCTCTTAGTATGTAGTTCCATAAATTTTCTTTAAAAATTGAAAAATTACCTTTACCTTAATTGATCCAAAATGGCGTCCGCATTGTAAATTAGCGCGGATAAAAATCTGAAGGATCGTTGTTTTTTTGGCCACTAAACTTTTTCTTAAAAATTCAAAAGGCACAATTATCATTATAATACTAATTGTTAATTCTTTCATTTCTCCTCGCTTTTGTTTTCGTTAGACTTTTTCTGTGCCTTTGAAGTGATTCGTATTGTATGCGTCGCTATTATGAAGTGACCTCTCACACAATGAGCCACGTAAATTAGTAATTAGAGACATTGCTTTGTAATATTAGGCATATAATATCATATTAATACTCAAATTATATGAAGAGAACTCAATAGTTGGTGTTTCTTTGTTAAATTTTGTGAAGATCTTGTGTAATTTACTAAGAATGGAACGCAATGATATATAATTTAGTAATAAATATGAAAGTTTCTAAGCATAAACGTTGATTGAATTTCGTGCATAAATTACTTTAGGGATTTAGATGAAATTTTACAGTAATATAGCTTATAAATCAGAAAATCATAACAAAAAGCTTAATTTGGCTACAATACAAAAACAATCTTAATCGAGCGAAGTCGCAAGTCATATATATAGCCGTGTGATCCCGGCTTAGACTATTCTATGTGTCGTAAGAGGCGACTAAAGTACGTGTAAAGTACGACTAAAGTACGCATTAGGTAATGCCGGGCCCCGGCGCCCTATATCTCCACCTTAAAGGCCGGCAACGCACGTGTAGCTCTTCTGGTGTTACACGGGGTCGTGGGCTTCGGTGATCACTTACCATCATGTGACCCGACACTCGTTTGCCTTGTCCATTTAATAAAAAAAAATTGATAAATAATAATAGAGTTACGAAAGAAAATAAGACAACGGTTAAGCTGACAACTTTTTACGAAACCTGACGTAGATAAAATTTAACTTTTAAATAATTGCACCTCGCAACGCAAACAAATATGCATTAAATTATATTTGTGAGACTGTTTGAACGTAGATTCTCTTGTTGTAAAGTACTCGTAGTATTATTTGATTTATTTGTTTGTGGTCTCTCAATTGAGAATATTTATGGGGTTATATTAACATGCTACACACTTAGCTCGGTTTTTTTTTAATTTAATATTATTTAAGTGTTTTTAGAAAAAAAAATGTTAATTATTTTAGTAAGATTATCTATAGTGATGTAAGATTAATAAATCGGTATCTTGATAATGAAAATCTTTTGTAATGTAATACTAAGATACGTATATAATAATATGTTGAGTGGCACAACTCTACGCCGCGTTTTTCCTGGACACCAAATGGAAATATTAAATATTTAGTTTCCTGGATTGGGAATCGACCCCAAAACCATCGTGTTTAGAGTCAAATACTTATGCATCTTCGCTACGACTGGCCTCAACGTGTAATTTTAAATCCATATAATTATACGATCATAATATATTGTCATTGTAACTAATTTTAAATTATAAATGAATATAATTCGTATGATAACGCACTATATGTTTATTTATGTTGTTGGCTGTTAAATTAAAGCTCGTTTCCTTCATTTGCTCATGTTAGTTGTTGCTTTTTCATTTTAGTCGTGTAGCGAGGCGGGTGCGATGGCCAAATTAAGCCGCAGTGGCGCATTGTTATACTTGTTCATTGTAAACTCTATTTATTATTGAATTTGTTAATCAAATTTTTTTTATAATAATTAATAATTTATATAGTAGATTATGTAAATACAGGTTTAAATAAGACGAAAAGATATATATTATATTATATATAGAATTCTATCTAAACGATTTTTGTTTTCAATTGTAAACAATTACGATCCAAATTTTGTTGAAACTTTATATAAAAAAAAAAACATTTAGTACCTACCCTACCATAGCCGTCCATAAATTAACTGTGGATCGCTGCGTACATTTGATGTTTCCCACTCATTATTATCGTCCCGAGTGATAAAATGCGCAAATGTTCAGAGAATCGTTTATTTTACGGCCACTTATTGGCGGTTACGACTCGTTGACCACTCTGTATTTTAAAATATTTTTTCCCTCACAGTAGTAGTCACAGGACGCTGAATACTGACCATCGTCCACTAATATCTTTATCATGCATGTCTAACTGCTGGAAAAATCATTTTAAACTCTTCTGTATACTCAACGGTCAACCGATAACTTCCTTTCCATATTAGTAAATAATTGAAATATATAAAATAAACTATCTATATAATAAATAAATATTACAAATTAAAAAGTCATTAGGCGATTTTGATTGGTTTTTTTAGAAGAAATGTTATGTTAATTCATTTAAACTTCAAGAGGATGAGAACATTAAGAAAAATATGCAAGTTTTGTTTGAAAATAGTTTTTCCGCCTGTGCTTCGCTCTCTGATAAATTTAATTAAAATTTTTTAAACTCAATGGTCTCTAATCAAAAATTCTTTCAATAAAGATTTTTTTCAGTTACTACTGGTATTTTTGCTTTTATGAACATATATTATATGTATGCACGTATTATCTTTTTATTATTTGTTACATATTTTTCTGCTGCGTAATTGTGATTACATAATTGTATGTGTTTGTTTAGGTCAGTCTTTTTAACCGATTTCTTTTTTCAAAAAGGAGGAAGTTCTATATTTAAATATGTTTTTTATGGTTGTCCATCGATTTGTTCGTTATTTGTGTATTAACCGACCGACCGATTGTATTTTTTTCCATTATTTTTCTTACCTACTGGTCCCAACTGCCTCAAAATCAGAATCTGATGACAGAATGACATGAAAGTCGAGGGAAACCTTCGAATTTTCTATGTATGCACTGTGTTTCATTTTTATCAGCTGTGTCGCTGATAAAAAGTTAAATGCTACGGTAAGTGTATAATATAATTTCATATAATAATTTTACCCTTCTAATTTGTAGTTTTCATCTGATGATATTACTAAGCTGATGATGGTAGACCCAACTCAATTGACAGGAAAGTTGAAAAATATAACTGAAATTATTGATACCTATGTCTAGCCAAGAAATAACACTATTTAATGTAATCTCATTGCACCATACAAATGTTACAATAAAATACGAAACAAACTTATGTTGGATCGAAATAATTTAGAAATAACAGATTTTGAATAGTAGGTATATAAGTATATAAGTGTCGATATTTCACTTATTATTTTTATAATTTTCTTAATTTTGAAGTAATTACATATTAATATTTAGAAATATTATTTTTATTTTTCAGTTGACTTTTTATTTAATTTTTTTTTGTCTACATATAGTCTGAAGAGGGTTAAATTTTTTTCTATTTTAATGGTAAGTACAATTTATTTTTTATGTGGATATGATAAGTAGATACTTGAAAGTTTAAAAAGTTTATCGTAGGATAGTATTTGTAAGATTAAAGGTGTTATTTTTGTACGGCGGCGCTTATATTTATGTTTTTGTATATTATGACGCTGAGTATAAGTTCATCGCGTTGTCATATGATAAGGATATTTTGAAGTTATATAAAGGGGACGCCAAGTTATTTATATAAATAAAATTACTTATCGTGTGGACGGATACGTACACAAAGTTTATTATGGCTCCTAAAGAAGCTGATTATTTAGAAATAGCTCACAAACGAGCAGCAGAAAAGAAAACTCATGTGAGTTTTCCCCAGCTGAAGTATCCGTCACTGAGGGACGAAGGTTTGAAACATTCTGTGCAATGGCTTACGGGGAAAGCGATGGACGACGGAGCCGAGGGATTATGGCGAGTGCATAATAGATTATATGATCTTGAAAATTTCGTTCAAAAGCATCCAGGTGGAGCGGAATGGTTGGAGCTAACTAAGGTAGGTGTTTACAAATTCAATAACAAAATAGTTTTAGGTATACAAAATAACAGTATATAAAAGTAGATAGATAGACATTTTCTATTTAAACTAATCGATCACAGCATTTAACAGAGATTATTGACATCTAACTCTTAAAATATGTAAGTGACATCATTATACGAGTATTTTCTCTTATGTATGTTATTTCAATAAATTTGAAAAAAAAAAACAGCTTCACGCTGTATCCCGACCGCAGCAGAGTAGGCAGAGGGAACCTCATGTAAAGACAATCCGTTCCCCACTTTTCGCCGAATTCTAGAGGACTTGCGTGTTGAGTGGCGGAACTCAACGCCACCCTCGAGTGGAGACCGAATCCACAACCAGTAACGATTTTGCAGAAAACTTTGTGCTCCTGCGCCACGATTGGCTTTAATTTTGTACAGTTAGATAATATCCCACGAGATTTATAAACGGTCAACTGTAATGTTTGAAGATTACTTTCTACTAAATCTGTACTGATTGCCAATTGTCTAACTGACCGAAAAAAAATAACTACGATACGTCAACATTGTAGATGTAGCATTTTTTTCAATTTCACGATGTTTACTGTATTATGTGTGACGCAGTTACGAATAGACCAATAACGTAAACACTTATTACCCCAAAAAATACTACTACATGATGAAAGGTGAAACATCGTTGAACTTTGTCGCCAATACCTACGACTCGATTTCGGAAAGAGGCATGTGCGGCGGTGTCTCTTTGATAGGTATATGTGCGCGTGCGTCGTTTCTGACAAATGGCGTTTTATTTTGCAACGATAATTTTATCAATTATTTTGTTTGGAAAAATCCTTTTATTGGATACTCATATGGTAGAAGTGCATTAAAAATAACTATTCCGCCATCTTAGATGTCCTGCCATAATGAATTTAGAATTGCACGTCACACACCACATCGTGCATTGTCTTCCACACTAAACGTGTATACAAAAATTCGGTTATTATAATCGGTTGTAGATATCTACCTCAAAATTGAGTTCAAAGATTCCACCTGAACTTACATACATCTCTTTAGGCAGTGTAGGGTAACAATACGGACTCCTCGTAATTCCTAGGGAGGAAGAAAAGAGTGTTGCTTGAATTAGAAAGTCCGACAACAAAGTCGCGACCAGCCATTTCTTTATCATAGGAACAAAGTTGTAAATATATTTTGTTTAAGATGCGTGAAGACGTTGATACCATATAACGTAAAGATTTTAAACTGTTGAAGTATAAATTGTTTTTTTTTTATTTTTCTTCACTTGTGAGTTAAGATAATCTGGATATTTTAACATCATCTTTAAGTAACCTTTGTTATCTTTGCCAATGCTGTTATTGTATTGTCCTGATATGCTATCAATAAAAAATAAAACATTGTTAAGTAACTTATTGTTTATTAAGCAATTTTTAACGCTATATTTTTTCAAGCTAATTGTATTATATTTCTTAGTACAGTTAGTTGAACCTATTGGTATGCCTTACTATCTTGTAACGTATTATTTCCAGGGTACTGATATAACAGAAGCATTTGAAAGCCATCACATAGAAACAATTCCTGAAACAATGTTGGAGAAATTTTATGTACGGGACGCTAAAACGCCAAGAAATTCGCCTTTCACTTTTAAGGAAGATGGATTTTATCGCACTTTAAAGAAAGCTGTGAGAGAAGAACTGAAGAAAATTCCAAGAGATACATCCAAATATTCTGATATGTTGATAGACGGAATACTGATAACTCTTCTGGCATCTTCAGCGTTATCATTGTGGGTCCCGAATTATTGGGTTGGAATGCTATTCTATCTCGTGGCGTCAGTCTCCTTGTGTATGTTGACCGTCGCTGCACACAATTACATTCATCGTAAATCCAACTGGCGAATGTATCTTTTTAATTTTAGTTTATGGTCCTACAGGTTTGCACATTTTAAATAAATTTATTTTTCATTTTACGTTTTGAACTTATACATGTTATTTTTATACACACATATAAATGTACAATGTCAAATAAATTTTCATGACTTTAACTACTAATAGACATGACAAAAATTAAATGAAATGTGTTCTTTTCTATTCTTATATTTACATTTCTGTTTCAGAGATTTTAGAGTGTCCCATGCGCTTTCCCATCATCTGTACCCAAATACTTTAATGGATTTAGAAGTAAGTGCCTTTGAGCCGATGATATTCTGGAACCCGCGAAGAGATCGCCCATTTTATGCAGATTTTGCAATTATTTTTGAATTACTGTCATTCCCTTTTATGTTTATTCAACATTTTGTTAAAAGGTAAGAGCCTATTTCCACCTATATATAATAATAAAAATTGTTTGAAGACTTATGTATAATTTTTTTCAAGGTTTATGTTGAACATATTAAACAAAGGTTTCTTTAAAACTCATTATCGCTGGCACGATGGATTTGGATTTTTACTACCAATATGGATGTATTTAGTTACTGGTGCTAATTGCTACGAGGTTTTTATTATGTGGCTGTGGATAGTTTGTACTGGCAGCTTCTTCTTCAATATAATTGGAGCGAACGCAGCACATCATCATCCAAAAATTTTTAAGGATGGCGACGAAGTCAGGTAAAAATATATATTAATCAATAGAATTTAAATATTTCACCTTCGCATCGTCAAATATTTAATTTTAAATATTTATTTAGTATTTAATAGTATTGAATTAAGAATCGGTACTTATTTTAATATATTTTTTTAATTAATTTCACTGAAGCAATTAAGTAGTCCCTGTCATTTCTAAGCCTCAATAAATTATATTTGTTCAAAATATAATGCTAATTTTTTTTCATGAGACAAACCACCTCAATCGTCAATTTATTTATTTACCCATCCCGATTTTTTTATATAAAATATTCATAGTATTAATGGTTAATGTTCAAATGGCTTCACTTACTGTACTTATTACCTTTAGTGTTGTGGTTGAAATAAAGATCTTATTATTATGTTTTTCTGTCTTAATTCACGGGTTCAAAAGAACCCGGTCTTTTGGAAGGCTTGCGAGGGGACACAGGTCCAACACGTAGAGGCAGGCCCCTTAGGGAATATACAAAAGTTTTACTGTGACGCATCAGTCGGGATCCACCTCTGGGTAACCACATGTAATTGCCCAGAGATGGTCGCCGGTTAATGCGTAGGAACTATGGAAGATGTGGAAATCTAAACTGCGACCATGAAATGGAATTTGGATGGACTGGGCTCTTGGCTGGGAATTGTTGTTTTAAAATTGATAAAGTATTTTTTTTCCAGTGACGTTACTCCTGATTGGGGCATGCATGAGTTAGAAGCTGTCATGGATCGACCTGAAGTTAACGATAACCACTTTAAAGTGCTAACTTTATTCGGCCATCACGCATTACACCATCTTTTCCCTACTTTGGATCATGCTGTTTTAGAACATTTATACCCAGTATTTCTTCAGCACTGTGAAAAATTTAAAGCTAATTTTAGGTTGATGTCACAGCTGGAGCTATTTTTAGGCCAAATAAAAATGACTTTAAAAACAGAGCCAACTCTTTTAAGCACAAAATAAATATAAAATGTTATTTGCTAAAATTATTTTATTAATAAAGCAACTTATGATCGATTGTATATAAAAAGTTAAATAAATTGGGTTATTTTTTTTATTATCATATTGAGTTTTAATTCTTATTATTATTAAATTCTTACAAGATGTCCGTTTACAATATATATGTTAATAATAGTATTATATACAACAATTTAGTACTATATATTATAAGTAAGAACTTGAAATCCAAGCATTAAATTCTATGATATCGGACATTGGCATGTTAACTAATTCTACTATTATCTACCACTTGGAACTTTACTGGTTAGAAAGTTAATGTAAGAAACAGTTAATATTAACTTCTACTACGCAGAATCAAAGAAAACTTATTTTCATAAAATCACATAAAACATGAAAATATCTACTTATAAAAATCTCATTTCAGTTAAAATTACTTTTTCAGGCAGCAGGCAAGCAGTTAGAAATTGAAAGTCATGATGATATTTGCAACCTAATTTGCTGCTCGACTTTATTACCTCGTTAAGTTTTAATATACTATTTAAAAAATACTTCCCGATGTATCCCTAGCGGGGAAGCGAGAGAGAACGGTAGAAAAAAAGAACAAAATATATTTAAATCTAAACAATCCATATGAACATACATTACATATACATGTAAATAAATATTTCATTTCCCCGACTGGGGATCGAACTCACAACCAGTCGCGGTCACAGGAACACGTTGTTTTTCTGCGCCACGACTAACCTCTGTGTGATGCTAAAAAATATACATTATAACAATAGAAGCAATTTGTTAGAAAGTACTTTAGTTTTATTGCATTACGTGTTTAACAGCTGAGGACCCATTAGATGAATGATATAGCGACTTATGTATCTAGTTAGCGATTAAAAATGAAATAAATATTTCCTTTTAACTTTTAGGGCTCTTTACCTCAAAAAGTCAAAACGAAAACTTTTAAGATTTATTGTCACTTTATTTCTCGTCTGTCCATTTGTCAAGACCTCGAATAATATCAACAGCATATTTATTATCTACGAATTTATATTTTGTAAATTTAGCGACAGGTTTATGTCCCGGAGCCATTAAATACCTGTGTTCGTGAATCAAGCAGATTGAAGTAAGTCCAATTAAGTTCAAAATAAAGCAATAACTCAATGGAAAGTGCACGCCAGGGAGATCGTTTTCCGACAGAGGACGATTTTATTGCGTCTGAACTAGATTTATTTCCCCTCTCCATATATTTCTTTGAATAGTATATTTCTGGAAAAAAATCCTTTTTGAGAAATGCAATTTCCTCCTTTTCTATGCAAATTTTATTGATTATTTTTTATTATGTTTATACAAGAAAAGAATTGTTAATAGTCAAATAGTTTGATAGGATAAAAATAAAGTTCACAGACACAGAGAAGAGTCGCGAAGTATGTACATAATATATATTGCTATCTTACCCATTATAAATATTATTTATATACATTTTGGTTACTAGATTATAAAATGATTTACTTTTTCTATAAAAAAGTGTAAACACATCTTAGTGTTAGGACCTTCCATTACCAGCTTGCTCCTCGAGTTTGAGACATTACATGATGAATGGCGGAACTCAACGCCGCACCTCGTCTTACCGGAGCTCGGAAATAAAAATAATTAATTCCCTCGAGTAGTGATAAGTCTTGTGACAAATATATGTAAAAGTATGTAGATATATATATATATATATATATATATATATATATATAGATCTTAAGAACTTTAACTTAGATCATAGCACTAAGTAACCCGGTAAATGTTATATATCGTATAAGGTCTTGATATTGGATTTCTGCGCCTGCTATAAAATTTATTGCGATGCAGCTAAAGGTTACAATATATGAATACGCAATATAAGAGTACATGTTCTATTCTAATGTTACACATTTGTTTCAGATACGGATATAACATCCGTATCTGATGCTAGTCGTGGCGCGTTGGCGCAGGCGTGTGACAAGATTTGATTACCACTCAAGGAAATAAAATATTTACTATTTTTAATTTTTCGCTCTGGTGTCGATTTAAAGGCGCGGCGTTAAGTTACTCCTTTAACAAGCCTCCCTCCATTCAAATTTGGCGAAAAGTGGAGAACGAAGTGTCTGAAGTGTGAAGCTGATATAAATTTATGTTCAAAGTATGAAATTTATTATTCTCTCCATTTTTCTATAAATATTTGATAGTCAATATGTTAAAATATTAATTTGTTTCATAAAATAACTGCTGTCTGATTGTATTAAACAAAATAATTATGAAATAAATAAACATGGATGTTTTCCAGGCGCAGTTTGTCGATTGAGAGCAAACATCAAATTTGTGTTACAAATAAAATTTCACTGTTTACATTTTGCACCTCGTCGTCCACTGGATTTGAGGAGCTAGAGAATGTGAAATTTGTCGTTTTTTGTTTGATTGTGGCAAGCACGTGAACTACTTGTAAAGTAGATTTTCTGTTATATCTATACAGAATATCTTGTGAAGCAAATTTCAAAGGGAACTGCACTTACCATTAACTGATATTAAATATTCAGAAACCGAGCAGGAAATAATTGCTATAATAAAACATATTGTATAAAATATAGATATTTCAGATGTAATGTTTGCAATTATAAACTTGATTCTTTCTGTATGTAGCAGTGTAAATAAAGGGAGCTTAGTATTAAAAAGCTTCTCCCCACATTCCGTCGAAATTGGAGGCATTGCGTGTTAAGTGGCGGAACTTAACTCGCTTAGTTTGAAATATTAAATATTTCATTTCCTCGAGTGAGAATCAAACTTACATTCTGTTGAGTCACATGCATATACCCCTGCGCCACCAATGGCCTCGCTGGATTTTTATCACAAAAATTAAATTTGAAAGTAGCTCTCTATAATATTACTTTAATATTTTTATATTTTCCACATTCCAATATAACGTTGTGAATACGGTATATATCCACGAAACTACTCTAACACGAGATGCATCCGTCTAAGCTCTCTAAAAGCTTTTGGCCGAACGCGCTGGTAGCACCTTCAGAATACTCCCCCTCGCTTAGAATTTAAATTTTAAATTGATGCCAGAACTTACAAATATTTAACTTGGTATGTTTCTAACCAAGTTTCGGTCATAATCAATGGCTTTATTGCGTATTAATCAACTTCGTGCTGTATCCAGCACTCATCAGTGTAAGCAGAGGGAATTTAGTGTTAAAACATCGTTACCCGTTTTCTCCCGATTTCTGGAGGCATTATTTCGGTTATTACTTTTAAATTAATCGTAAGGACTTTTATAAGCCTATCTATAACTAAAGAGATAACAGAGATTAATTAAAATTATGATAACATTTCCAAAAAAATCTAAAAAAAAATATTCCTTTTCAATAAAAAAAGAACATAAAGCTGTAAAAATTATGTAAGAGGAGTTCACGCGGCAATTTTCTACAAGCAATCTTTTAAGAAGATCTATTTACAGAAGCGATGTACTGAAGTCTTTTTTATTCTACCGCTGTCCTTGGTTGAAGGGGATCGGTAATAAATCAAGTACTTCATTTCGGGGATGCAGAATAAAAGCTATTTAACGATTCGTCACGGAATCGTCCGCTAATCTCGAGTCATTTACTTTATATCTAATTGAATGAATATCTTTCGTTTGGTGTGAGACTAACGCTTTTTTTTTTGGTTTCAATTGGATATTTCTTTTATGAGTTTTTTTTGTAAGTACTTACCTGATAAAAGCAGTAAGACATTATTAACTCGTAATGGAAGTACGTAGAATTATGTATTTTAAAAAAAAAAAATAGAATAAGATTAAAAATCGATCTCCTCTTAATACCAGTTTCGATGGAAACTCTAGATGAAAACGAAAAGTCAAAAACTTTTCAGATCGTTCTTTGTAACAAATTTATATACTTATATTCATTCTATAATTTGATGATATGATAATATTCTCATAAAGAAAAACTCAGTAGGCTATATTTTTACTTGTACAATAACAAAAAACACTTTAAGCATTCTCCAAATTTAATACTCTGGGCTATTTTTCTTCTTAGTCAATCCCGTTTCCCAAACAGCGACGTTCATTGGAATGTGGGCCGTATAATTGAGTGCGTTAATGGAATGGTAAAACCGAAAATGTTGCGGTGCGAATAGACTTGATGACGTAGCTATCAGGACTTTATCCGCCCACGGTCTTTAATGTAATGTCACCCTAACGTGCCTCTATAGCGCAGTAGTAGACTTGTACAGCAACAGTCTGCGTTTAGACATCATATCAATTGCTTTTTTTTGTTTTACTGTTTCGATTGGAATAAAAAAAAACGGTTAAGTGCGAGACGGACTCGCTCACCGAGGTTTGTAGAACTAATTTCAGGATTTTAGTTGAGAAACTTAAGCTTGCAGCCGTATGCACTCAATTTGTATGAAATGAACTACAAATATAATTGTGTAATATATTTTTTATGAAATATCTATTAATTGTCACTGTTCGGATTTTTTGCTTTAATTGTATTGTAAATTCGCCAAATTTCACAACTCCAGGTCTACGGGAGGACTGTCAAAATCTATAAAAATTTAAGGTAATCTATAAAAATCTATAGGCTTAAGCAGCGTTTGTCATAAAAATTGAAGCATAATCGATGTATAAATGCTCGAACCTGTTGCTTGCGTTGATTAGAAGCTTGATTCGTTTTGTGCTTCTGGGAATCATAAATTTGAATATTTTAGCTTTTTATTTCTTTTTTCTTTTGAAGTACGGAACTCTAAAAACAAATCTTTTGTCATGGTTTGCATTATTTGAAAAATCAATCTATTTCAAGTGACTTCCAGAGACGATTTAATACTTTTTGTTCTTCATGCGTTTGTATTTCATTTTTTGCATTGATCGTGAAAGTAGACGTACTTTAATCTTAAATATGCTTGAGTTTTTGTTTCTAATGTGGTTTTTAATATTTAACCTATATAATTAAAGACCGGTTAAGCGCAAGTCGGACTTCTGGGAAACATATTTTTGAAGTCAAGCGAGCTTTGAGTCGAGTCAGTAGCGAATTTTGACAAGTTAAAAAGATCCACGAGCAAAAGTTGGACGCTGCTGAAATGCGTATCCTTAGATGGGCCGAGGAGTTACCCTCAAAGACAGAGTACGCAATGACTACATAAGAGGTAGCTTCAAGGTTACACCAATAACTGATACATAAATTATCTAGGCTCAGATGGTAGAGAACACGTCATGAAGATGAGAACACGCCGAGAAAGTCCCAGGATGATGTTGTACATAAGTGCCTTTTTATGGCTACAAACAAAAGGAGTTGGGGGTACCTCACACTACCTAGTTCACGTGTATCAAAAAGACGTGAAGAGGCTAGACCTTAAGACTGAAGACACTTGTTGACAAAATGCTTGGCGCCACATGATAAGGAAACCCGACTCTATTGTAGTCTGTTACAATTTACCAAAAATATATTGCTATTACTTAATTACAACAAAAGAGTGCAGCACTTCAAATGTTTAAAAAATACGCAAATTTATTTTATTTATTTAAAATATGCATAAAAATAGTGCATTCTCGTTAGTAATAAAAAAAAACCAACGATACAAAACAAACATTTTGATTGTCTCTACTGGGCTAGCTAATTAATATATAAATTTTAGTCGCGCCATTTTGAAATTTCTATTCGGCTGATTAAATTTAATCTGTTATAATCATGTTTTCTGTTAGTCGGCGTATCATCGACTTCATTAATTACGTATATTGTTGACGGTCGCTTGCAGAATTCACACATAGGATTTGAATGTTCACTGTTTAGGATTTTGGATGTTTCTGTAATAATTACAAAATTTAAAGATTCTGGGAGTGTTGGGTAATTGGTCTTCATAAACTAACTAATTGTATTTATTAATTTAAAAAAAAGTAATTTAAAAAAAGGCATATTGTGATTGTAAATTGTAAATGTATATATATATATATACATCGAGTAAATAAACTCAATGCCAAAGAATAAAAACAGTTTTTCTTTCATACACAATTACAAATAAAGTGAATTGACTCTCTTTGAACAGACGGTGATGAATCAATTTGGTTACGCAGGTTTTACAGAAAGCTATTTCAAATTTATGGCCCCAGGAAAGGGATGTGATATCGGCTCAATATTCTATACCTACTCAATATTGTTAGGTATTTAATACGTGCGAAAGGAATTAATATGTTTATCTTATTTTAAGTATGATGAGGCTGAAGCTTTGGTTTAATACGCTAATCTCAGGAACTTTTAATTTTCTTGACAACCACAGGAACTCAGAACCGTAAATAAACATTAGTTTAAATATATTTGTAAAAATATTACAAACATACGAGGAAAAATTTCAATATTGTTAGTAGTGAGATATGCACAGAAGTTCACATATGAAAAGGTAAATACCCGTTCCAGCTGACTAAATATGCGGTAAAAATGTAGGTAGGTATAAATAACTCGATACCATTGGGTTTACGCGTTATTATTAAGAAATATATAGTACACACCTCGTCTACTGATTGCAGTTTTGACCACTATTATCGAGACGGTAAGTACTATTTTTTAATTTTTTTTATTATTTATGTATTTAAAAAATTAATTTAACATATATATATATTATACCACTTTACTTTTGTTTACTTCTTGTTAAAATAATATTATATTTGACAGTGTTGAGATAGTTCTTTTCCCATTAAGACACTTTCGTTCGCTACCTTAATGGAATGAATAACTCCATATTATATGAAATATATTTAAAAAAAAAACCATAATAAATACTTATTTTTTTTATGTTTTTAGTAACGGTTATTTATTTTAATATATACATAATTTTTCCAGATGTGGATACTAATTATATTATCTCTATTTGCTTCTGGTAGCAAAGCAGACACAGATGAAAAATGTCAGCATATCATTCGTAACGTTTGTCATCACAAAGAAATAATCAAAGACGGCCTGGGAACTCCCTATCAGTTGGCGCTGGATTATAACACTAATACATTATTTTTTAGCTTTTCTAGCAACGATTCCTATACAAAATTTCATTCAGCTCATCTAAACCTTAGATCTAAACAATTTCAAATAATAAAAGGAGTGATTGGTGGTTTTGCTCAAACCGTAGATCCAAAAACCGGCAGAGTATATATAGGAGGCTCTGACGGTATTTATAGGTTTGATTATAAAACTAATACAGCAAAACACGTCGATGGGAGTACTCAAGCTATTTGGCAAATGTTCTATAAGAAACATCTCTATTACACTACTTACCCAGAAGAACATGTATATGTATATATAGACGGACAGTCACAAAGACTTCCCCGACTGAACGCAACGAGAGCGATGCTGGTTGCTATAGATAATGATGACAACATATATTTTTCGAATTCTTCCGGTTTATTCTATAACAATGGTGAACGTGATGTTAATTTCTTAGGCGATTATGTTGTAAACAGTATTATATCTGATAAAAACGGAAACCTATATTTTTCTACGCCAAGTGAAATATACTATATAGATGGTAAATTGAAAAAAATTGAAAAGCTCATTACAATTGACGATGTTTATGGAATCGCTATTGACAGCAATGGGAACATTGTATATGCATCTGAAGACAGTATTATCCGGTTACAACCAGCCATGCAACAGATAGACAAAACTCTTTAAATTATTATATGTACTTATTTAATTTATTTTTCATAATATATATTATACCATATTACTTTATGTTAAAATAACAAGTAAATAATAATATATGTGCTATATACATGTTTTTATTACCTTCAAACAATCCCATACGTGTAAATAAATAAGGTTTTTTTTTTATTTAAACGGATTTATTGTAAAGAAGAAATAAGTAAATAATAATGATAAATAACCATAAATAACGATAAATGTACTAAGAATAAAAAAAATGATTTAATATCAATGGCAAGAGTGTAGTTAAAACAATAGGATAGGGGGTAAACTTCAATTACCAGATTTGAACCACAAGGAAGTCAAGCTAAATAAAACAGTTTAAAATGTTGTTCATATAGCACACAATAAATAACAGTTTTCTTACATACTGTTATTACTTTTTGATGAAGACCAACGTATAATGCTCTTCGCTTGCCTTACATGTTTATGTACTCTTATACTTAAAATTTTTAGTACCATATTACATTATATAAATATAAAATTTTATAAATAAATATAAAAAAAAACAAAATTTTATGTTATTACCAATAAATAGTAACTTCCTTACATAGTTTTACTGATTTTTATAAACTGCAACTGGAAAGAGTATCTCGTGTGATCACAAAGGCACCATTGGAGAACGAACGAAAAGAAATATGACCCTGTAAATTACTATAAATAATATTATCGGCCAAAGTCAATTCTATGCTATCCATTTTTCCTACTTCATTGTTTATCTATATGTAAATATCGATGACTGATATTATATCCTAATGAAATTGAAACAACGTTATTTCTCGTCCATTTTGAGTTGGTAAAAAAATATTTATGTATATAAACAGAAAGTTAAACGTAAATAAATAAACGTTTTTAATAGGAAATTCATAATAAATAAACTATAAATGATAATTTTATTGGTGCCAGAACGATAACGCATAACCTCTGTAACCTATGAACAAATAACACACATGTATGGTATGTATTTTAACGTTGTTAGCCAGCTAGCCAAAGGTCTTGATATTGACCAGTGGTCTGGAGTAAATGTGAGTAAATCTATTCAATTTATTATATTATATATTAATAATACATTTTATTAAACGAATAAAATAATTAGATTTTAATTTAGTTAATTTAATATAATTTTAATTAATTTTGATTTCTTTTTTAAAATATGATAGGAAAATAGCATTGGATTTTCATATTCTAAGTAAAATTTCTAAAATTCAAACACATAGAAGGGAAATAAATTAAACTCTCTATTTGTTAAGTGTAATATGCATTTCTACGTATGCATACTACATTGTATATAATGTAGTCCGAAGATATTATATTTTCAAGCTTTGCCTATTATATATTAGTTACACAATAGACTCTCAAAATAGAAATTGAAAATTTCAGACGATATATTTGAATTAAGTTAATAAAGATCATTTGAAGAAGTACAGAATAATTGTATATTAATATATTACCAATGTTTGTTTTTATTTAAATTTATAAGTTAAACTTAAATTTACTTAAATTTAAAATTAATAAGTAATATTATATTTACTTTATTACAGATGTGGATATCCATATTGCTGGCGTTCTTCGCTTCAATTGAAGCGCGGGGTGTCTATGAAAAATGTGATGGAGTTGTCGTTCATAATATAAACCATCAGAAAGAAATATTGAAAAAAAATGTTGACAGTCCATACCAATTGGCGATAGATTATAACACGAACACTTTATTTTTCAGTTACTCAACGCACGTGATTACTACATTCGCATCAGCGTATCTTAATCTCAAATCTAATGAATTTGGGATGATACAGGGTATTAATGGTGGGTTTGCCAATACTGTTGATAACAATGGTAATACAGTTTATTTAGGGGGTAATGATGGGATTTATAAGTTTGATTACGGAAGCAAAAAGGCTGTACATGTCGGTGATACTTCCCATAATATTTGGCAAATGTTCTTTAAAGACGATCTTTATTACTCAACGTATCCAGAGGAACACATATATGTCTACAAAGACAATAAGCCACAAAGAGTTGCCCAACTGGCGGATACAAAAGGAATGCTAGTCGCACTCGATAATGATAATAATATCTACTTTTCCAATTCCTCAGGACTTTTCGTTTACAAAAAGGTCAAAGACTACATTTTGTTCCTGGGTGATTATAATTTAAATGGCATCACAAGTGATGTAAATGGCAATTTATATTTCTCTACACCTAACGGTTTATATTCAATTGATAGCGAGAGTAAGAAAATAGATGACATCGCTACTCTAGATAACGTTTACGGGCTAGCGGTAGAAGCGGATGGAAGTATTATCTACGCCTCAGAAAATACTCTTGTTAGATTAAAGCCAACTAAAACTAAATGTCTTGTTTGAAAATGTGAGATCGAATTTTACCATTATAAAAATATCGATCGAATCATAAAAATGTTATCAATTTATGATAATTATAATAAATATATTTTTGATATTAAAAAAACATATGGAGATATTAGTGTATATATCTTATTAATACAATTACTTAAGTAATAACTTCTTTAAACTTTAATTTTTTAATGCATATTACTAAAAATAAAGATTGTCTTTATTTTTAGCAATATGTATAAAAAAAATTAAAGTATACTAATATATTCGTATTATTATATTACACATTTTTTTATTTCCATATGTTTTTTGCAGATAAGATTGACGTTTTAAATATATTTTTAACTTTATAAATGAATCAATTATTTTATACAGTCCACGAGATCTAAGCTGAGTTTTACATTTGTTTATATTACTACGCGGGCCGTCAAGCGCAGAGCTTCCCTTGCTTGGTCTTAACCGGCTTGTGCTAATAGTAGTGTCACATATTTAATTTTTAATTATATGAAAAGTGAAAAATATATACACTATCACTGAACAGAAATGGAAAGTATTGACCAAGCACCAAATAAGAAAAGTGGACACAAGGCTGTTTCTGGGTGATAAAACGGCAGTTTATAGACTTCTTAATATTATCTGTATAGAGTAGTTGATGTAATTGTTAATATTCTTGATAGTGTTAATATAAAAAAATAAACTATACTTCGTAAATATACAAATACATTGTGTTTTCGTTACATTACTATTTAAACAAAAAATCTGACGTATCATATATACTATACTTATCCTATTATGCCTATATACACATACACGTGTGTACGTGCACTATGTATAATATAATAATTATTACGGTCGGATAGAAATAATTAAGTGCTTTAAATTGGTATAAGTTCAATGAGATATTTATCCTTTAAGCTTAAGCTTGAAAATATAGAATACTATATTCTTATTTTTAAATAAGTCATCTAAAGACTGCCATGTAATTGAATTTCGAGAAATGTGATAGAAAATACTAAACTCTATACGTGAGTTGAAACACAAAGTACCCGTTCTGACCCGTTCTGCGGGTGAACGGGAGTAATTGACTTTATTGTTTGTAATTGCTATACTTCAATTTTTTGTAAATTGAAATATTTCAGTTGTGGCAATATGTGAACTAAATCTTTATTTATTTATATATATATATTATATTTATTTATATATATATAATATATATAAATATACACAAATACTAATATATATTATATTAATTATATATATAAGTATTTGTTTAAAATTGGTTCTTAAGTAGAAAATAACATATTTCTTTTTGACAAAATTGCAGCAAGTTAAGTTTACTGATTTGTCTAAAACTCTAATGTGCAATATTTGGATGTCTTTAAAATTATAATGTTATTAGAAAACTATTTTTTAAATTTTCCTTTCTTATGTCTGGTATTACGAAGCTTGAGTCTCGTTTTGCTTAACTCTATTTCATTTTGTGAAGAATGTCATTTTATTGCTCGTAAACTTGCTGCTTCGGGCTGATATAATAAGATCTCTACGTGATAATAAGGAATAATAGCTTCCAGTTGAAGCATGAGGCATCTTTATCCTTTTACAGGATTTAATAAGGGTAGTAGATAAGTTTCACTGTCAAAGAACAATCTTTTATTCATTAGTAGATTAATTTGTTAAGAAATTACCTTTAATTTTATTAAAATAAATTAACTCTCGGAAAGTAAAGATTTTGTTTTAGTATTTTTAATTGTAAGATAATATGACCAGCATATAATTGTTAGTATACCGGATGTACTCGTATGTCAATTTTTATAAAACATTATTAATGTGCTTCAGGCCAGCCGTGGTGCAGAGGTACAAAGTGTACCTGTAATGTCGATTGGTTGTGAGTACGATCCCCAATTGAGGAAATTAAATATTTATTTAAATATATATATTTATTTAAATATATATTTTATTTTCTTCGCTCTGGTGTCGAGCTGCTGATTTAATGTAATTTTTTTTATCTTTTTTACTTTTAACGGGGTTGTGTCCCTTCGCCTCGACTTGCCCCCGTATGAATTATAGAAAATATTAATACAAAGTTTTAATTATTTTCTCTGAATGAACGCCAAGTTAAATATTAAATAATACGTCGATCTCGATTTCACCGACAAAAGAATGGAATAACTATATGGGTGCCGAGTGCTGTATCCACTCGAGGTAAAATTCTCTTCTGTAGCAAAGATTCTGTAGTAAAAATTTTTAATAAAAATATTACTATTAAAATATAATATTTTTATTTACGTCTGAAGTATCAATTATGTTACTGAAGTATTAATAATATCAATTGACAATTTAGATGACGAACAAACTAGATCAACAACCTCGTTATGTATTACGTGCACAGATAACAACAGTACAAAGTAAAAATCGCGCTACAAAATTCTTTATCTCAAGTAAAATAAAAAAAAAAGTAATAGAATGGGCATTTTGTTTTCATTACAATGGAACATAATTAGAAGCCATTATTTACTTTGACTCGTTCTCCACCTCACTGCCAACGGCACTGATGAACGCTACTCTGCTCGCCTTTGAATCTTGGATAAGTCCTTTAGAAATCTAAAGATTAAGTTATTATAATTAAAATTAACATTCTTGCTTTGGTAATAATCCAAAAAAATATAAAAATAGGTAAATATTTTAAGATTTCATTTTAACTATAACATATTAAAATTTTATATTAATTCTAAATTGTATAAAAGTATACCAACAAAGTTAATATATGACTGTTATATTAGATTGTTTCTAGAGTAATTAAGCCACTGCCATCTTTTCAATATTATTAATATAAGCATTTCTTTAAGAGAGTTTTTAATTTCCAAGCGAATATCAAATATCTCGAGATTATTCATTATATCTTTTTATTTCATCACTATAATTCTTTATCTAATTATACGAATAATACAAATATTATAATGTTATAATTTAATATATTGCTTAATTTAAATTAATTTATTTATATCAAACATATGTTTACATATATTTTAGTATAGTAACATATATTCATTAACAATATGGACCATCCATTAATTAAAACGCAGCCATTAGTCATACATACATGGCATGTTCAAATTATCTGAAAATACATTATACTCGTACAAGCTTTTAACCACAGCTTTGAGATTCTGATGATAAAATTAACTAGAAATTTTATTCACATACGAAAGTGGACAACGGCGTGTCTTGGTGGTTGGTTTTTTGGTGGGCGGTTTTTTCTGCCTGGCGTAGGCCATAAAGTTAAAAAAAGTAATAGTAAGTTAAAAAATATAATATATATATATATCATAATAATTGATTTTATATGCATATACTTATTTATTTTGTTTTTTATTTCATATAATTTGACATAAAAATATACAATTATAACTATTAAGTTGATTATAATTACACCTATTAAACACAACATTTCTATACGAATATGTCAAAAGCATATAAATAAATAATTTATCATTCGTTTTGAATACATAGCTTATAGTCCGAAACAAAAGAAATATGATGTAGTTTAAATATACATAGCTGTAGTTATATACATATTTTTGTATATACATATCATGTTTCGTATGTTAAAAGAAAAAAAAAGAAACCTTATAGTTCTCACTTTGTTGACCGTCTGTCGTTCTGTCAATATCATTTATCTCAAGACAAGATCGCGTGGTGTCGAGCTGAAATTAATTTTAAATTACTAAATATTGTTTGGATTTCACCAGGTAATCAAAACCTTTATAACCTACGAGGAAGTACTTTCTTGGACGTGAGGAAATTTAAAATTTAGCAGGAAGTGAGAACTTACAATAAAAAAAAAATCGCTACGGTCATATTTTTATATATTTTCTTAATAAATATTTACTACGTTACAGCCATTTTAATAACAGTTTACTTTGAGGAATAATTTACTTACTGCGACATCCTTTTAGCAGTAGTACAATGTAGAGGATGATGATGGAATATCTTAAAATATCATACACTTTCTAACACTGGACATGTGTAAATTATGCACTTTCAAACACGTCACGGTGGATAGACTAACATGTTTTAGGGGGGAGGGGGGGCGGCAGTGTAGCTTGATTTTAGGGGAGAGCACTCGACGCCATTACGATTCATTAGGGCGCGCCCAGGCGGGCACAGTTCCATTGCGATACTCCATTTTAGCTTCCTTTAGTCCCTTAACGATGAAAGTTCTTTCATAATTTTGGTTTATTAGTCCCTTTTCGTTACTTAAATGTAAATTGTGTTATCCTTCTTATTTTAAATTTTTAATTAAGATATATTAAAGAATATATACATATGTATATAATATAATTTATTTAAAAAAATGCTTTGTTGACGTGCTCATTTTGAGTAACGCGTTTGCGTAAAGTTTTAACGCCTTTTGTTCATACGTACTTGGTTGTACGTTCATATTTGACATTTACTCGTATTTCCACGTAATAATATTTTGACAATTTTGTAACTAATTAGGTAAAATATATTTGTCACAAGCTTTTTTATTTCGTAATAATATATTACCAGGACAGGTTGTTGGCTGTACAAAACTACTGACACAAACTTTATAATTAATCCTCTTACGTAAAAACCTGTGGTTTGTTTATAAAACCATTATTTATATTAAATCGTGTTTTAAAACAAGTTCTAGTTCCTACCTAATTATACACAACAACGTCGGTTTTGTTTGGGCATTAAAATAACGCATCGGTTGCACATACAATAAATATTCACCAGCTCATAAATATCAATTCTCAAATTTAATAATTTATCGATATATCTGGTGCTTGCGTTATTAAATTTATTTCGATGGTTTATATTAAATTAGTTTCAATTTTAAAATATATTCGTTTTTGTTGACTATTTATTGAAAGGAAATTTTTGTTCTTGTTTTGGTCTTTGTGTAGTAATTTCAGAATATCAAAATTTCCACATTGACATTCCCACCGACGTAGGAGAGGAGGAACATAAGTTTTTTATGAATTTTTCTATGAAATACTTATAAAATTTCATTATTTATATTTTTCCTTTTACAGTAAAATCAATGCATAAATACTTGTATATTTTAAACCTGTATTAGTTTTTATTTGATTTAAATTTCACCGCGTGAGATTTAAACTCTTGACTGACGAAGAAACACACATCATGTAGGTGATCCTATAAAGGTTTCGTTTCAACTTTTAAGGTACGGAACCCTAAAAGTAAAATAAAATTAATCTACAACAAAAAATACAATATTTTTATTTAAAAATATGTTTCATATCGTTAAGCAAAGTCAACAGAGCGGTTTAACCGTAACGGGCTTTTTGCTGCTCCCCATACATACAGGGCAACGTTAGGTCAGAATATAAAAACTGAATGTTGTAAGCTACAACGCGCACATGTGACGTGTTTCACATTCAAATAACTTCAGTAATGTACAGCCGCCACCATATTTTCCTTGCATTATTCGTCAGTGTTTTGTACTTGTTCAAAAGATGCTGTAATGTATGTAGTTGACGGATTTTATAAAAATATATTTACGTTTTGGCTGTGAGAATTGAAATTTGCTTATAAAATACTTTTTTTTTCTTTATTTTCACGATGCCGTCATGGCGCAGCGGCACAAGGGTGTGACTGAAACGCGACGGTTGTGGGTTCGATCCCCACTCGAGGAAGTGAATTATAGAGATATTTAATTACGTTTATATTTCCATTTCTTCGCTCTGGTGTCGAGACGTTGAGTTCTGCTACTCAACACCCAATGCAACCAGAATTCAACGGAAAGGGGGATCGGAGTGTTGTGTGTCTTAATACTAGACTCTCTGCCTACCCTGCCTTATATGTAGAATTGTAGATATAGCAAATTTGGTGTAAATAGAATGTGTGTAACAAGAGTGACTAAGATAATTACAAAAACCGTATTCTACGTCTGATTTGTTGGTTCACCCAACATGACTAGTGTTTCAGTTATCTATACTTATAATAAAATTTAAAAATAAAATAATAATAATATTACATATTGTATAATATTACTATCAATTTATAATATAAAAGCGACGAAAATGATTTACTTTGTTATAAATGATATTGTTAGAATATAATGTTGCCATTATTGACAAGAGTGGTGTGATGCGACCAATTCATATGAAATGGCATCAATTGTATACCTATATATGGCAATGATTCCGCTATAAATTGTTAAAAATGTGAGTTGGTTGAGGGCTCCCCGAGGACATATAACGTTAACAAATTGCCGCAATTTCCAATGTGTAACGTATTTCGATGGCAATTTTCTCGGTGATATGATGCTTGAGTGCCTCTAGCGAGACGCTCGCTTTACATTATTTTTCCATACCTTACGACTGTTGTCGTCGCTTATCCTTTTGTGAGTTAAGACTGTCCGAAATACATGCGTAGTATATAGTAAAAGTACATAATATAAAATATATATAATATGAAAATAATGTAATATGTTTAATTATTAAGTAAAAATATAAAACTAGTAATCATATATTGTTTTTGTGGTGACAATACCATATCGTCGTCGTGGCGCAGTGGCGCAAGCATGTGACTGTGAATGCGACGGTTTTGGGTTCGATTCTCACTAGGTAAAATGAAAAGAAGTCTCAAGCTCTAGTTTAAATTTAAGTTAACTTTCAAGAAAATGTTTCTATAAATATATTTAAGAAAGGAAAAGTACAACAGAGTGTTTTAGAACGAGTACAAATGTGCTCTTCAAAGATTTTTTATCTCCAACGGCGGTTAAATAAAGGAAAATGGGGTGAACATTTCATTTTCATTACAGTGAAACACAATTCGCGGTCATTATTCACTTTGAGCCGTGCCCCGCCCAGGCTTGCTCCCGTCACTGATGGACGCGGGTTCACTCACCTCTTATTACGAAACTTAGGGGCTTATAATACAAGTTAACATATGTGCTTAAAATTAAGTATGAGTGTATTAGTAAATATGTTATATGTGATATCACATTTTTAAAAAAAATTAATAGGGTTATAGTACATAGAAATAAAAAAAATAATACTCATGGGTCCGTCATCCGTCTGTTCGTATCAAAAGACCATTTATCTCGAGATTAATAGGAGGTGTCGAGTTGAAATTAATAACAAATATTCAAATTTACGGTCCTTGCACAGAAAAAAACCAAGTTTCCAAGTCAATGCAATCAAAAGCCGGCTGGTCAAAAAAAATATATATCTCGTGATTGCAAGTCAATTATGAAATTTGGCAGGAAGTGAAAACTTGTAGGACAAATATACATAAAAATTTGAAAAATAGAAATTTAGATTTAGAATTTAGAAATATTTGTGTTGTTTAACTATGATAAATGCATCTTTGTTTCATACAAAATGACTTCATTTGCAAACTTAAGTTTGTCAACTTTTATAAGTTGTACTTTCCGAAATAAATCCTGAATTTAGTACGGAAACCTTGATTTTTTTTATGGAAAACGACAAAGCAAAACAAAGGCAAAAAATTACATAAAAATATATGTGAGCTAACTTTGATTCATTCAGAATACCTACTTATCTTAACTTCACATGCTAGGATAGAAAATAGAACAATAACAATTACAATGGTGTAAACGATTGTTGTACGTTTGTTCAAGTAATAAAAACACTAGTTACAGTGCTTAACGATCTATTTACTTTTACATCTCAAGCTATTCAGAACAGTGAAGTCGATTGTTGAATTAGGTAGAGTAGTTTTCTTAGATTATAATTGTTAAGAGTTATGTATATAATATAATTATAATTTAATTTATTTGGTTTTCATATTTCACAGTAGTCCAGGCCAATCGTGGTGTAGGAGCACAGCCGTGCGACTGTAACCGCGAGAGGTTGTAGATTCGATCCCCACTTAAGGAAAAGTAATATTTCAGATTTTCATATCTTTGCACTGGCGTCGAGGCAGTCTAGTACTATAATAAAGTTATAATGTGACATAATTTTTAGAAAATACGTAGAATAAGATTGTTATCAAAATTGAAAACAACTGATTCACGCACAGGCGCCTAAGTTTAACGAAAAAAATGTAGAGGTAAAACTTTAGCTGCCTTTGATTACTCACCGTCATGTCAAAAAATAAATTATCATAGTAAACTTATTAAAGGCTCCACTTCAACTTGACTAAAAGAAATCATTGAGGAGCCATAAAAAGTTAAATTGCCTAAGTTTAAATTTAGAAAGCTCCGTAACTCGATTTTCTTTTTTCATTGGAACTCACATTATAGCATATTAGTGTGAAGGGTTTTTTTTGTACAACATACATGTTATTTGTAAAAAAGTTATTAATCATATATATTTTTTTTCTCTTACTAAAACCAAAATAAAAATTTACATTTTTATTTTAAGCACGAGTATTGTAAAATTAAAGGAAAGAAAATCTACTGATACTACACTTTGCCATATTATAGAAACATCATGTAGAAGGTATTTAGGGGTGCTTAAAGCAGATTTTTTTCCATTGACTCCTCCTTTGATCTGATGATTAGCATGCCAATAATTTCATCACAATTCAGCATCATCACACCCTTCTGATGCTTTCCAACTGCTGCAACTGTATTTAAATAACAATAAAGACAATATAATAATATAATCATTGCAAAAAGTTAAAGAGAAATATTCTTTGATCTGTATTAATATTCTTTATAGCGAGATTTTATGATGCCACAACTACACGGCGTCAATGGGGCAACGTTCGTTTCGTATTGATGAGAATTTAGCGAGTTGGCGAAAAACAATTGGTTGCTAATCAATCTTATCGAACAATTGGTATTAATCTTCGATGAAAGCTTTGAATGATTCTGCTTTATTATAATAGTATATATCTGATTCATTTCACGCATCACTAAATAAGGTTTGTTTTTAATGCATTTATAATATAAAATTCTGGAACAAACAATATATTTGTTATTTTTGTCACATTACCATTCGTAATTTGTTTATGTAATGTCATAATATCAAGAACCGAAAAGTAAGAAATGACAAAGAAGTAATGTAAACTAAGTTGTGTAAACTTATACAAGATTACTTGTATCAATGAAGAAACCATTTCTTAAAAGGAGCTTTTAGAAATAAACATAATAATATAAGGGGTTCGGCTCTAAGTCAATCGTTATTAAATATTGGGCTACATATAGTCTCGGTTCACATTTAACACTTTCTGAATCTAAAAATATATTCTATCGATATAGAATACAGGGCCCGATATCCCTGGGGTGAGCCCTCCGGATGCCAATGGACTGACCACCGAGGATCGTGCAAAGTGATTAAATAGTAAGGCAAACCCTGGCAAAAGTATTGGGAATAATGACAGAAAGAAATTATAAGAAAACATGAAAACATTTTCTGCCAATATCTCATTCCAATAAGGTATCGAATTATCAATGCTTTGAAACGGAGCGGAAGAGTGAATATTTAACGTGAATATCTGTCGCTGCTCGTTCAGCCGAGAGATAAATGAAAATCTACGCTTGAATTTGCTCTAAGTAATATTATAATCTCAATTTTTGTTATAAATTGAGCTATTTTCTTATGACTGTGTGTATGGCTATATGCTGTATGTTAATTGTTTATTGTATATTTAGATAAAAAACCACTTTCATTTTGTGATACCAGTTTAAAGAAGACTTTTGTTTTTGCTTCAAGCGCCATTTATTTTAGTCGAAAAGTGAAGGTTAAAAAATGATTTATTTTGTACACCGAGTAAATGTCAGTTAACATTCAAAACGTTAGGATGGACGACCAATTTCCATGTGTCGAGCGCCGGGAAATGAAAAGCCAGTCGATAAATTATCAGAGGCACGCGTTTTAGATAGGTACTTGATTCTCAAAGGCTTACTGCAAGTCCTTTGGCTGTTAATACCTAGTACTATTCTAACTTTAAAAAACTACTGAACAGTTTTAGGTAAAACTTTCCAGTAATATATGGTTATTACATCAGAATATTACATTTAGAACTTTCAGTGATCTGTTTTAATGACATGAAATTTCCCTTCAAGATATGTAAATATTTAAAATAATAATAAACATAAATACAAAAAAAACAATCCTTTATTAATTAAATATTTGTATTATTACAATACGTTAAAAAGAACATAATAATATTTATGATACAGTAAATATTTTAACTGAAAATTTCAATGATTTTCAATAAATAAAGTATATATTAATAATTGACGCGCATGATAAATATAATATGAAGGATATTCACACGATCAATTTTATTATATAAAGTTGTCGCTATATTTCATTTTAACGTGTAACCGTACACCAATAAATCTATCTACTGACATCAGTTATACGATATTGGTACGGGGCTGTATAATATATACACTGCACACTGCATTCTGTTATTCACCTAGACGCGTACATTATGCAAGTTTTGATTGATTTGTAATATATAATATCACGTGGGATATCACGTATCGTATACTAAGATGGCTTAATTATTTCTTAAGTCATTATATCGACATGTTGTATATCGACATATTCGTTGTGTACTTTCTTAAATAAGTATTAAGAGTTTGGTATGTTCAAAAAAAAAATATTTAGATGTTTGGACATTTTGTTTGCTAGATCTAATAAAATTAGGCTTTGGTTTCTTTTTTAGATACTTAAAGGGAGAGTGTCGTTAAAGTTTTAATTATTTTTTTTATAAAATTGACGCAAATAATCATTCATAAAATTACTTATTAAATCAGAAAAATTTACCATTTTTTTTTTCGTTTTGGTGCGTGAATTTTTTGTGTGTTTAAATATCTCCATTATTATGCAGATGGCATCATGCTGAACCCTTTTATCCGTAACGACTATGTCCCTAAAGTCTGTGGATCCAGAAAAGTTATAATTCATTCATATTTCATTTCACTTAGAATCATAAGATCATTTTATTCCATTTTTACTTTATTTAAACGGAAATAACGTACAATATTTGTTAAACTATGAATTGTTTAAAAACTAAACTTTTATAATATTATAAAAATCAAAAGGCAGATAAATATAAGTCGAAGGACAAAATTTTATTAAGACTTTTAAGCTTAAAAAACCGCTCGTGAGTTATATCACACACACACAAACGAAAAATATTGAATATAACGCACACTTACGTAAAACCCGCTCTGATAGTGACGTCATACAACTGAAACCCTTTTACTTCATTAATTGGGTTAACTACTCAAAGTTCACACCGATCTCGAACAGATTGGTTTATGATATCTCAATTTAGCGGCTGTAAAGTTCAAATCGTGCTGGAACTGGAAGTATTTTGTTATAACAAAAGTTTAGTCTTTACGTAATAAAAAGAAACATGTTATAAGAAAATAGTCAAAAATAAATTAAATACAAATATTTTGATCTGGCATAAATATTTTTTTACTAAAATATTGTAATGCAAATGAAGTAAGTAAAACTTAAGCTGTGAATTCGTTCGTTCGTTCTTATACTAACTAACGTTGATGTAAGAGATTTTTTTCAAATGACCTAGTTAAGCTTTGACATACGCTAATAAATTGCTTTACGTATAATATACATAGAGGTACATAACTTTTTTTTTCACGCTGCACCCCCATGTAGCAGGGTAGGCAGACAGGGAGCCTAGTGTTAAGTCACTCCACTCCCCACTTTCAAGGTATTGCATGTTATTGGTGAATCTCAATGCCACACTTTCCATCGACACCAGACCGAAGAAATGAAAACATAAAAAAGTGGGAGTCGAATCCACAACCTATCACGATTAAAGGTACACGCTTGTGCCCCTGTGCCCCGACCGCCCTCTTTCTCACATATATTACAACTTACAAAATTTATGAATTAAGCTTATACTCACAAAGCGCTTTAACGAAAAGTACGAGTATGGTTCGTTGAAGCGAGTGAAATTTGCTGCATGAATGGTCGCGAAAATAAAAGGAGTAGGCGAACGGTTCCGCGTTGCACAGGCTAACCACATGCGCTGTACAAATTTAAAATAAACACCTAATTTAAAAAGGCTTTAAATAGCTAAGTAACGCAATCTAAAAGAAAAGCATTAAAAATTGCTGCCACGCTGTGCTTTTAATATGGCTTTAATAATTATACGTAACTTCGGCAGGATATGGTTTTTAATTGTTTGCATTTTGTGTTGGGCTGCAAGTTATTAGTAAGTTTGTGAAAAATAAACGAAGTGAAGAAGAAGAAGTGAGAAGTTTGAAATGCATTATATTTATTGTGCGTTGAAATTAACATCTAATTTAAATTCTCATCATTTATTTTGAATGTCGTGTTTTTATGTATAAAATAGCTGTATCTATGTGTACTATTACAGCAAGTTGATTTTAACTTGATCAAATATTGTTATCTTTATCAAAAGCTTCATTTTTTTAAAACTTATTTGAGTCGATTGGTTGGAAAAGTACAGTTTTGTTACTAGGTAATATTAATAACGTCTTGAAAGACGGACAGATTTAAAACAAAGTGATCCTATAAGGGTTTCGTTTGTTTCCTCTCGAGGTACGGAACCCTAAAAAGATTACACGGGCAAAACTTCTTACTACAATATTATTGTAAATCTGTGTTTCGTCACGACGAGACGTGCGAAATACCACGAGACCAAATATTAAGAGATAAGGAATGTGAATAAATACTTAAAAAATGGTCATACAATTTATTACTTTGAGAATGAAAGTATTTGTCTTTATCATTTTAAATGAAACCACAGTTTTAACTACTTATTAAAAGCCTAATACAATTAAAGCAAGCGCGCGTGGGCTGCTATTAATTAATAAATATAATGAAATAATTCAATATAATATATTACTAAAAAAAGCTAATAAGTGAAGTACTTTTTATACGTATACTGATGATACACAAGCTGATGAAATATATTTTGCTCTATTCCAACAATATGTTTGGACAAATTTGCTGTAGTTCATTGATGGATATACTGTCACAAATAACAAAGGTTCTATTATAATTGATGAACATTTGGTGAGTTCGCGCTAAACCGAACAGTAAGACAGCTAGCGTTCTTATAATTAGCAGCGATCAATCTTTCTGAACGAGTTGATGACGAAGTGAAGCAATTTTTGTTACAAGAGATATACAGGATGCCTATGGATTGGAACGGTTGTCTATGGATAGGGGACCTCGTTATCAATCCATTACAACCCCATGTTCACCGATTTTTAGTAGTTTGACAGATATTTGAGATTTAGTGATTTATTATAAAAAAATGTCTGCACTCGTGAGTCTTTGGTCTAAGGTTCTAAGGTTGGTATTGAGAAAAAATAATAACGAGCACAGACTCAACAGTCTTTTGTCCAAAAAATCGCAAATTTTCCAATATCTGCCGTATCTACAGTCTTAACCTGTATATATTACTAGGTTGTTTGTAGCGTAGTTGAATTTTGCTGATTTATCGACGTAAGGTCTAACCAGATCTCATTCGGACCATTTTTGTGCAAAATCATCCTTTGTTTCCTAATATAACACTAATAGAAAAAATACTTTATTTGAAAATATGTCAAGAAGCACGCATTGGTTTATGGTAACAGAATCTCATAGCACTAGTAATGTAGCAAAAAACAATGATTTTTAAAAAAAATAAAATGTTCAAATTTTTAAAATATGAGTGTCTCTGTCCCACACTCGACGATTATTAAACGACACAATTATGCAAGACCGAATACGCGTACGTGCTAGGAATTCGATGAGATTCACATGCATTACTTATGCTCTATTAATTTCATTTTAATTGTATATCGAGTCCATAATATGAGATTGTAGTTCAGCAGGGGCAGAAGCGTAAGACTGTAAACACAACAGTTGTGGGTTCGATTCTCGCTCGGGGAGAATCGATACAAAATCCAAAATAATAGATATAACATGCTTAAATTGTTTTCCTATTATTCATATTATAGCATTTGCACGTTTCTAAAGAACCATTTACCAGGTGTAATGCACATGGTTAGTGCCAGTTAAAATATAATATTGCCAGGTCGCAGTTCTTCCACAAAATCGCTCTTCTGGTTAAGATAAGGTGGCATTGGGAAATGAGGTACATCATTCAATTTGACCTCACGTCTTCATGTGTAGCCTCGGAAACCAGTGCACAATTGGGTTGAGCTGAAACCATGAAATATAAAAATGAATTTAGTTTATTATTTTTAGAGTAAAATTTTTTCTATCTATTTCAAATCCGATGAAGAAAAATTTTATAAATAAATCAGCTTAACTATGCCGCACACAGCGGGGTAAGTGGAGGGAAACATTGTGTGACAGAACTCAACACCGGGCCTCGGCACCAGAGCGAAGAGATGGAAATATTAACAAATAATAATTCATCCTCTCGAGTGGGGATCGAGTCCACTACCCTCGCGTTGCAGTCACACACTAATAAAAATTTTTGTTGTGCGTTCAGCTATATTATTAATACAATAATTTAAAATTTACACGTTTATGTATAAAAATTTGTTCAAGATAATGGAATATAATACAAAATGCAGAAAAACGTAGCATATTTTTCCAATGCTATTGTGTAGAAGCAGTGCGCTTTAAAGAAAGGTTGACGTGGTAGATAGTGGCCACTACTGTAACAGTTTGAAGCGCAGTACCGGATGCAGGAAGTGGATGTGACGTTTGCTGCACAATAGCTCTAGAAACAACTACAAGCTACACAAAGGCTTTACATCTTTGTACCTTACGTAGCTTAATTAAAATATTCATGCATTTAAGGTTCCATGTTGTTTGAGATTGCCGAATAAATGATGTATTTATATATATATATATATATATATATATATTCCACTTTCTGCCGAATTTCATTTGCCAGGCGTTGCGTGTTGAGTGGCAGAATTCAACGCCGCGCTTTGCCTCGACACCAGAGCGTATAAGTATTTCACTTTCTCGAGTAGGAATTGAACCTACAACCGTCGTACAACCGTCGCGTTACGTCACACCCTTGTGCCGCTGCGCCACGACGGCCTTATGGGTGGATATTGTTTTTATAATGATATTATAATTAGAGTGCGAAAGTCAAGCAGGTTAATAATTAATAAATTAATAATTATGTAGTTCAGCCGAGCGAAGCCGCGGGGCGCGAACGTTCTATGTCTAAACACATTACGAAAACAAATTAACATTATTAGATTTTGACGAAAATTTCATGGAGCATGTGAACATGTACGAATCCACGAGTCGATTTGTTTCCCGTACAGAAATATATTCTCGGAAAAAGTATTTTGTCGTATAAAGTATTTGTTTGTAGAGTGAATATTTTTTGCCATTCTGTAGACTTCGCGTACAGCGGAGTAGAATTTGTTTGTAAGCTGAATAGCGCAGGAAATAAAAACTGTATGTTGAACGTTGCACCGCGCCCGTGGTACGTGTCGCGCGTACGAAAAGCTCTGAAAATACACAACGATATTGCTACATTTGCCTCGCATTAGATGTCTCAATAAAATATATAGCTGACTTCTGTATTTTTTATTGAGACGATCGCAGTTGATTACAGTTATGCCGCTTGCGGTAGTATACTATTTTATTCAAAAAATCTAAGGCTTAGAACAACTTGTTTATTAATTTTCGCCATTTCGCCATTATTTCTTCCATTCATTAGATATTTGTCATAATTATTCATATGGAAAAGATTTTTAAGATAATTTAATATCATTTAATACAATACAAATAATTATAATTTAATACAAATTCATTTTTTATTTGTGTTATGCAAGCTTCAATTGCTTCAAGAAAGCAAGCCAAGCGAATATTAATTATATATTCAATAGGCCTATATATTTCTCGGTAATAATTACAAAAATCTATCTGTTTGAAATATGAATATGCTATATTTGAATTCGCAAAATAAACTAAATATACAGTCAGATGAGGACAAGCCAGCTGTGCCACTAAAAACGCATAAAAATGCATTGCCAAAACGATGTCACCGCTTACTGCGTCATCATAGCGCTACTGCATCATATTTGTAGGCAACAATATTATACAAAAAATCTCTGCTAAGATACTTACTTATATACCTACCTACTATTCTATATACTATATACATATATACCTACTTTATGCCTTATCGTTCCTCAGTATATTTGATATTTTGTATTCAAAGGTCAACCGAGGTCTCCCCCTACCTCTCTTACCACTCACTTTTCCATCATAAACCTTATTTGCCATTCTTTCATCTCTCATTCGTTCGTGCCCAAACCAGCTGAGCACGTTCTTCTTCTTTCTCACCGTGACATTCTTATCTTTTCATTGCGGATCCAATCAGCTAAGCCGAATCCACATATCCTACAAAGAGATTTCCTCTCATTCTTCTTTTGTAATACCCACTTTTCGCTGTCGTATAACAACGTCAGTGCATGGTGTACGGCAAAACGCGCAGATGTGCTGACGTTTCGCTGTCTCATCAATGTAGCTAAGGCAACGGATTAACTTTAGTGGGAATCGAAACCACGACCCTCAAATAGTCAAACTGCTTCACGATAGACGGTTGTAAAAGCTTGAATCATTTGTTCTCGTTAATCAATCTTTGTTATTATATAATAATAATAAAAAAAAACATTATTGTATTATCATATATCAATAAATTCTATATTTTATTTGTCTTATGACTTAATTTAATATATTAAGCTCCTCTAAACTTAAAGGAATAAATAGATTGCGTCACATTTTAGACAAAGTAAAAAAATTGTGCGTATTCGCATACCAGAGGACTCAATAGCAGAATCAGTTTATACAAAAATCCGTTTATAGAGTGAGTGAATGAAAAGCTTCTATGTGATAAATGATTTTAGCAAATTGCTGTATTTTTAAATGTTTTCAATCTTGCACTTCACTATCTTTTACGCTTAAAATTTAGTATTACTTAATTTACCTTACAAACAAAGTTCTTTTATTTTAACCATTTTGAATAGGATAAAGGGGCTTAAAAGAGTGTTATGAATAACACACAGGTGTGTGTTTTTGACTGTTAACGCGACTGGTTGTGAGTTCAATCCCACTTAAGGAAGCTAAATATTTAATATTTTTATTTCTGCACTAAGGTAAGGTAAGGCTTACAGAATCTGATGGAAAATAGGGAAATATTTTTTTTTGTATTTTAGTTTTTAATATTCTATTATAAAGATTGCATAAATCAGCAAGAGCTACAATTTTCGTCAAGAACTACATTATATATTGTCACGTTACAAGTAGCTTATTATCGTCTATAAAATATACAGCATAGTAGCTGCGTCACACATTTTCTAATTAACATAAAATATAATTAAGCACGACCGGTGACACGATATCTGTATATATATATACATAGAAAGCAATGGCTGTAAAGGATCAAAAGATTGACCCAATTTTGGTTGGGCGCAGTTGTATCCATCAATACGGGTGAATTGTAAGCACGTCACGATAACTTTTAAAAATTACATTTATCATCGTAGCAGTGTGACAGTAAAATGTAAATATTTAAATAATATGGAGATAATTCCAGAATGGTTTTGCTAGCTTATCTCGCTGGAAAAAATCAGAAATACGCATTTATTTGAATATACAGAATTTCTTGGTCGGTATATTTTGAAGAAAGTGTACTTTATCCGATTACGTATATTGGATGTTATATTGAACTATAGATTTATTTTTATATAGATTCTGAAAAGGTTTTTAGAGGCGTTAAGACGTATAACATATTTTTGTATAAAAGAAAATATAAGTCAACTAATCTTCTTAAATTTATTTAATCATTTGATAATATTATCAATAAAATGTCTGTACGGAATCATTTGTATATTTTAAAACTAATTGAAGGTGGTTATAATTACAATATAATAATTAATATCCTTTATAAAATAGATTAAAGTATTAAAATATCCAATAATACAGTTAATAGACAATTCTAAAATAACAAAAAGATGAACAAAGATATTTGCGCTACAATTTTGTTATGCAAACCATCTTTTTGTCTCAACTTAATGTCTTTGTTCGAAGTCCAGAAGCGTAACCTATTATTAATCCTTTAACATCCTACTGAAATTAAGACTTTTGTAAAGTAATACTTATTTTAATATTTAAAAAGTTTAAAATATTTATTTTATATGAAACCAACGCAACCGTACCGTTTTAATTACTTTTATGGTTTACATTATAACATCCTGGAAGCTTACATTACTCAACGTTTTAAGTAAACAGATAAAAGCTTTAGTAGCGCCTGATAGCTAATTCACGCAATTTTTCAAGATGAAACTTTAATGGTATTTGAATGTATTATAATATATTAAACGATGAAGTTTTGAATTCAAAAATATATATGTTTTCTACAAATCTTTAATTTCGACCCCGTATTTGACTCCATAACTGATGGATAATTCTGAACCTTTTCATAACAAACAATGGGTATGAGAAGTTTCAAAAGGGCACTCATTCTTTTCCGTTGACCTTCATTTTTTTTTTCAGGTCTTGCAGAAGTAGTCCTACTATCATAAAGGTAGACGACACTCGACCACCCTGAAATTAGCCGTAGATTTTATTTTAAGATTTATATGACATTCTTATTATTTTCGTTCAAAATAAAAAATGCGGAAAGGTTTACAATCCAACTTCAGGGCGGTCAGGTCACGTCTCATTGACCGCACTGTATTCAGTAATAATTCTGAAAGAACAACTGTGAATTCAGATAAATAATTGGTAGCCCGCGAGATACATACATAAAAGAGGAATTTCCCACTGACTCAGGTATAGACGCACGCCGTAACCGCCGTGATATTTGGACAGATGTTTATTTTCATAATGTGAACTAATAAGGAATTTTGAAAAATTTTAACCCTGAAGGGGTCAAATAGGGGTTGAAATTTGTATGGAAAAATATTTAAAGCTGCACTGATTTTCTAAAATTTTTAATTGACTCTTAAGAATGAGTATGCCAGTGTGCTGCAAAAACGACTGGTTATTGGTTCGGTCTCCACTTCAGGTAACGAAATATTTGATTAAATTTATATTTTTATATCTTCGCTCTGGTGTCGAGGCAAAGCGCGGTGTTAAGATCCTCCACTAAACACGCCTCTAGAATTTGGTGAAAAACGGAGAATGGAGTGTCTTAACAGTAGCTTCCCTCTGCTTTTTGCGAAACGAATGCTACGCTGATGTTATATATTTTATTTAGTTTAAAAATAATATTTTTATATAGGCAAAGCAAGTTGAATTTTTTTATTATACTTTTTAAGTGCTTAGACGGTTTCGTTAGAGGGTGCTTAAGAGCTTTCTTCGTAGTCACAGCATAGTTGAAGAAAATAACTCTCAAGAAAGACTATATTATTACAATTTTTTTCTGAAAAACCAGTTCATACAACTTATATCTAACTTTATAAAGAAACTAATATAAATAAATAGCCGTAACTCTAATATATACAGCGTCCAATATTGTAATCAGCGGCAAACCTATATTTTATATGGCAAGATGTATTTTTCCCTCTTCTGCGCAAGATGGTTATGTGAGATAAGATAAAAAATAACCACTAAAAATAGTATATTATACCACTTCCCGTTGTTTGTAATAAGGTTTCTTTTTATTTAGAACTTATTATATATATTTCGATAATATGAATAATAGCCTAAAAAATCTGGAGAAAATAATATTTACACAAATATACCTTTGAACGTGTAAAATTTCAATATTGATATAAAAATCTTATAACAGGTGTTATATTGCCAGCTGATATTGAACTTCTTGCAAGGATTCTTGCACCAGCTTCCGAGGTCGACCAGTCACGAGCCAATAAACCATTGTATAATAATTACGGTTTGTTTAACATCAGGTAGAGCATGTTTTTGCTTTTTAATTTGAATGCCCTTACGTATTCGCATTGAAAACTCAGACACAAATCAATCAAACTCAACATTCCACATTTCACGTTCACACGAGGCCAAATGTAGCAATTTCTTGTGTTGATGTCGATATTGTAAGCATAAAGAGATAAATATGTATAATTTACCTATATATTATGTTTCTAATATAATATATAATTTATAATATAATTTACCTATATATTATGTCATCAGAAGAGCGAAACGGTATTTTAGGCCAAAATACTGATTGGCCCATAATATCCAAGTTCGGTCTCATAAAGAGTACTGTACTCATCTCTGGGCTAGTGCACGCCAGTATCAGATCGAGCTATTTGCATACAACGTAGAGCCATTCAACCCATTATGGACCCAATGATCTGAGAAAGGCTACTTTGGCTTTGCTTTTGACGCGTTTCCTCACTGTGCTCTATTTTATTACGTCACGAACCATACCATCCATACCACATGGATACGTGGCACTACTACCGTGTGGTACCACTAATGTGCGGTATCGTAAGAACTTCCTTCCACGCGTTTCCAGGTCGATAAGATGTGTACCTTCAAACAGCGTGCCTATCTCTACGGTGGCGGAGATCAATTACCATCAGGTGACCCGTACGCTCGTCTTGTCTTCTCTCTTCCATAATAAAAGCTTATAATTGCCAAAATATTAAATGTCAATAAGTGGTACTACCAAACTACATTTTCATTTTATCGAAAGACATCGACAGTCAAATATAAATGAAATAGTCTTAAAGAATAATAGTAATTAACGTTATAGTTAAAAAAAACTAAACGTTCATAATTGAGATTTTTTTTTAAAAATATTTTGCCTTGAAAGGTCGAAGTGAAATGAATGTCAATAAATTATTACCACATTCTATTTACTTCCATGTCTGATAAAGTTACATTATAGCCTTATTATTTATTAAATTCTTTAGAGCAAATCTCTTTTGATTACTAAAATGTGTATTTTTTACTTTACATCTCTCCTTGAGTTTCACATAGCTATTGAACTTGAGAAGCTCATTAGATGAAAACCTTGCTGTTGCTATTTGTAGATAATATTGATGCTGACTATTGATGTTTATTAAAAACACCACAAAAGTATGAAACCACCACAAAAGTGATGATTCTTGTTATATTTTAAATTTTACTTGGAGGATAACGTTGTTGAGTTGCAGTTGCGAGCTGTGTTTCTAAACTCGATAGAAAGAATTAAGTCTCTTAATAAAGTGTGAAATAAATAATAAACCCTATATCTCAATATAACTACGAATAGTCGTTTGTTCTAATAATGACCAATTACTAAAATATATATAAGTAATATAGAAGTATCTGTTGAATTTGAAAAATTAAATATAGTTTAAAGTTAAGTTAAAATAAATAGTTACGAGAAAAATATTTAAAAAAAAACTAACAAACTAAAACAGAAATAGAACGTAGAAAAAAATAAAAACGATACTTAAGAATAAATTTTTCTATACAAATCTTTAAGAAAAAACCTAGAAAGCTCGAACGGAGACGTAGACAAAACCTCAAATTCCCTGTACATTCAAGTATTCGCTCACTCATAAAATATTCGTATACCTACCGGCAAACTTACTAATTGCTGTCACATTCATCTTGGTTTCAAGTTGCTGTGCTCAAATTAGTTGTTTTGGTGTTTTTTGACATCGTTTCTTAGTTGTTTGACACGTGGTATATATATATTTATTTTTTACATTTTTTTATAGTATATGATAAATTAGGTCTCCAAATTTTATCAAGAAATTAATTATTTATTTTGTTACATAGGTATAAATTTCCCCGTGTGTCTAGTTATACACTTAAAAAATATCAAATGTTTCAAAAAATCTGTTTTATACTTAAAATGTAAAAATGTTAATTCTATTGTTCATTTTAGATTTAATTTTTATTTATTTAGACTTAAATTATCTGAGTCGTGTATATTAGTCTCTCCAAATATTTTTGTTAAAGTAATTCAGAAAGCTTAGTATACAAATTATACGAACTATGGATAAATAAAAGCACATTATAACAGAAACAAATTTAATAAACTAAATCTACTTTATATAATTAATCAATAAATAACTTAGTAGTATTAGTTTAAATTAGATCTATTCTTGGGCAGACGCCGTTATAAATCATTATATTTATATGAAGGCAATTTTATGTAATTGAAATTAACTTGTTTTGTTTTTACTATTTCGGCATAGTTGATAGCTGATAATTTAGGTTTTCTTGTTTTTTCTGGACTTTTAAAATCAACGTGGAAAAGTCCAAATTTGACACTGTAAGAAAAAAAAACATTATTGATAATATTATCTGTTCAAGCACCCATAGGTCATATATATTTGAGGATCGTGATGTAGTGGAGCAATGTGTGACCCGAAAATGATGATTATTCATTTCCCCGACTAACTTAGTTTCCGCCGTGGGTATTTATGGAATACACGAAACTAGCAATGCGAAGATACAAAGTCACTATCAAGTAAATTTGAGTATTTCCTATAATGGCAATATCATATGCCTTGGCAGTTGAACAAAGCATGGGGCGAAATCATAAAAATATTAATCATATTTTGACGTTATTAATTAATAATAATAAGTAAACTGGAGCATCTCTAGTGTCAAGTTCCTGAATAAAAATCAAATTAGACATATAAAATGTTACATTAGTTATATACTGTAAGGCATTTGTTGTGTTACATTCTGCCTTGGCGTCCGGATTCTATCTTCAATCAAAATCAAACAATTAAGGCATTTACCTATATCCATCGTTCCATTCAAAGTCATCCATAAGCGTCCAGGCAAAATAGCCCTCTATATTACATTTGTCCTCATGTATCGCTAATAAAAGTTGGTAGAGATATTTATTATAATAGGATACTCTAACGTAATCGTTTAATCCCCCAAAGTCTGAGACTCCATTTTCGGTTACGATGATTGGTATTTTGGTTCCGTAGTTCTTAGTTATCCAATTAATAAGTCTTCTGAAACCCGGAGGATATACCTAGAAATTAAAAAAAAATATAAAAATAACTTAACTATTACAATTAAATGGAAAAAAAAATTTAAGTCACGAACTACTACTAAACTATTTATGTTTTTAAATTATAAAACATAATCTATGGAAAATAAATATGCGGATGTATGAAGCAATGAATAATAATCACGATTAAAACCATTGAAAACAATATAACGATTGAAATATAAAACTCGTTTGATACAAGTTCAATATTAATGACATTGGCGAACACATTGGTATTTCTTACGCATAATAATGTATCGTATAAAAAATCTTACTGCCTTTAAGTAAATTTTGTAATTTATAAATATTTAGGTCAATAGGTGGCACAGAGGCACAAAGTGTGACTGGTTGTGGGTTCGATACCCACTCGAGAAAATGAAATGTTTATAGATATTTATATTTCAGTGAAAAGTGGGGAACAAAGTGTCTTTACAATAGGTTCCCTCTGCCTTCCCTGCTGTGTGAAGGGATACAGCGTTAACATGATTTGATTTAATTAAATTTTATAGGTATTTTTAAAGCTAAAAAAGTATATAAACATAAATAGATGCAAATATTGGTTAATTTGTGTTTTCGTCGTCATGGTATACATTGGTAAAAAGTGAAATATTTAGAATAAAAAATATTATACAATTTAATTTATATTTTAGACGATGAGATATAGGTATGAGACCAAAGGCAATTATCAGGCTATAAAAAAATTAAATGTCTTCTGATAATCAATTGCCACTTTGATATATATTATAAAGCATATGTATGTACGCAACGCTTATGTAGTACGGTCAACAAGTCGTGGCCGCCCTGAAGTTAGCGGTAGATGGCTGTGCAGATTCGATTTTAGGATTTTTTCTTATTTTAGATTATTTTCTTGCCAAGTGAACAATGCGCAAAAATTCAAAAAATCTGAATCTGAATTTCGTATTGTATATTATAATGTCATAATGTAGCTTACCCTCTACTACCTATTTTTCTTAGTTGTAACTTTCATTCACGCAGCTTTTTTATAATGATCGTGTATAACATAAAAGCTATTTACCTTATGCAGTTTAATTAATTTCAATAAGAAAAAAATTAAAACAATTAATATTTAGTTCCAATTATGTCACTTTAAAGCTATGTCAGTTTTTTTTGTTGAAATTCTACTCAATGAAATTCAAGGCTAGCCAAGAGATTTGATAATAAATTATAACAATCTAGATGAAAATACGATTACAAATAGCACTTTAACTTCCGACATGTGTACATATTTTAATGACTTCCTTGTATCTTTGATATTTCTGTCGAGATAAGTCTTATAATTATCTCGCTTACCAATTAATCCAGATTGCATAAAAATATTAAATTAAATATGAAATATAATTAGTTTAAAATTTAAAATGTTTTTTTTTTCATTCATTTTGTATATTCCGGTAATATAAACCATATATATGTCATAAATTTTCGTTACTCAACATGCAAAAATATTTATATATAAATAATTTATTTATATATATTATATTTATATAAATGGAAAAAGCATCTTTTGTAAGATGTGTGATACTAAAGATATTTTTTTTTATTTATTCAACTTTAAACGTACTAGATATGAAAAATTATGAAATATATTCGTATTTATCCAATTTTTATACTATGCTGTTCATTTTATACACACCGATAGCCATTCAGCTCCCGGAATCGGCCAGTTCGGGTGCTGTTCAAGCTTCACGCCTGTGTCGTGCTCCAAGGACGGCACATGCCAGCCGGGTTCCATTGAAGACGAAGACATCAAATATGTTGTGTAGTGGTTTAGTCCAAAGAAATCTGAACTGCCACGAACCATATCAATCTAAAAAAGAATTACATTACAATAAAAAAAGTCTTTTATCGTAATAAGTATTTATTTGAAATATTAGAGTAAAAACAAAGTTAAAAATGGCAGAATACTAACTCCAAACTATGAAAATCAAAATTATGTATATACAGTCAACACGTTCTCTGGTTGAAACCAGAGAACATCCTCTAAAGCGTCCCTATATCAGTTTAAATATTCATGAAACGACTAGCGCATTCATATTTTCTATGTTGATAGAGTTGTCGTAGTTGAAATTTTGTATTTTATATTGTTACTTCTATACTTTAATCTTTTTTGAAAACATTTCCTCATGTTCAAAAATGTATATTTTAATAGATTGATATTATTTAAGTGATATAAATTGATTAATTGGTTATTGTCAAAGATATATTTCAATACAGTAGAAACTCGATTATCCGGCCCTCAGTAGCGATAGCGAATCCGTATAGGATTCGCTATTATCCAGACTATCAATAACAATTTTCTTTATACATTCGATTATCCGAATTTTCGATTATCCGAGTGACTAACGACAACAATTAGTTCGGTTATTCACGTTTCTACTGTAATTTTATGAATTTACAATTTTAGTAGTCAAAGGTAAATCTTAAATTTTGCCACGTTTATGCTTTAATGAGTCTTATCTTATAATTATACTTACTTCCTCGGGAGTGAAAACTGGTAAACGGGATCTCGGATATCCTTGGTGTAAGCTAAGATTATCTATCCTTTCTCTAACCATATCTGGATAGTTTCCTTTTTCCGAGTATATCGGATGGGCGTATAACCCTAGCTGTATATAGAAACACAAAAAAAATCATATAAATATTATTTCCAAAAGGGCGACTGATTTGAAAGTTTTTTTTAAATAACATATGAATATATATATACTTACATGCATTTGTAAATATCGCTCTGCAGCTTCATGATCTTCTTTTCTTTTATCGTCTTTTGGCTCCGCCCAAAAAGCGTCTAAAGTTATTCCAACTCTACCTGCAATTATTTTGATAAATTTTCAATTATACACACTTATCGAGAAACTTAAAACACAAAAAAATATAAAATTCTATATAAAAAAATACTGTGAACCTTTCTGTTTCTCTCTAAATTCTTTATTGTATAAATGATAAGCTCGGGCGTGACCCAAGAGCATGTAATGCGAACATAAATATTCTGCAATTCCATGTGCGTTCACTGCAGGAACAAACAGGTCGCTGCCATAACCCTGTAGCATAAAATAATTTTATAATAAGAACAATTTTCTTTCGTTGACTGACGAATCATATATAGCATTCTATAAACCATAAGTAGATAATTTAACTTTATATTGACTGAAAAATATATTAAAGATTTAAAATAATACTGTATAAAGCTCAATTTACCACTATGTAAGTTATTCAGATATAGTACAGCGTCTATCCATTTCCGAGGACGTGATCAGACGTCCCTGGAGTTCAATTAGAAATTATTGCAACGTTGCAAGATATTATTTTAGTGACTCAAAGGATTAATCTTCCAAAGCTTACAAACTTAATGGTACGATATTGGATTGGGAATTTACCGCACAGTGCGGCTCATATTATAATATAATAACATATTGTAATAACAGTTTAATTTTAAGTTCATACATTACTGTAACAACTTAAATGTGTGTATTTATATTATTAAAATAATATGAATTTATCCACTTTAACTTTGATAATTTTAATTATGTAAAATTTTCTAGTATTTCATACATTAAATATCTCTATTTATTTATTGATTCGGAAGTGAAGTTGAAGATGTAGAAGATAAGATTACACATATATTTTTGAATTAAATATGTGATTTATATCAAAACTACAAAATATATTCAATATATTTCTGAAATATATACATTCTATCATTTTTAAAATTTTCATGTTTATGGAAAAATATTGCATAAACAAGTAAAATAAACTGAATTTATTGGACATGAAATATTATAGTTATATTATAATATATATGAAGAATCTCACGTTAGTACAATGTTGATGCAGTTCATTCATAGTTGTCCAAGTCTTTACAACATCACCATACAACTTGAAGACTACTCTCGCGTAATCTTCAAAGTAATCAACCATTTTTGGATTACTCCACCCGCCTAAGTCCATTAGGGCTGTCGGCAAGTCCCAGTGGTAAAGCGTCACTACGGGCGTAATGTTCACTCTTAACAGCTCCTCGAAGAGGTTACGATAGTATTTGACACCTTTTTTATTTATATAATTGTCAGTTCCGTAAGGCAATATCCTGTTAAAACAAAAAAAATATTGCTGTTCATGTAACAAATGCAAGAATAACTTAAATGTATTTCTAAAGGACTTAATTACGATATACTAAATTAATAATAAATTTAATAAACGTAGTAAAATTTCACATTTTTTTTATATTCGGCATATTTTTTATATTCATATAATTACTTACAATAAATACAAAAGGTAGCAGTTATGCTATAGCATTTACGTAAGTAAATACAATAATTTTAGTATTCTGGGAAAACCAGTTTTTATATGTAGTTATCGATTAATTACAACAATACGTGGAATTTAACCTCCACATTGTAAATTGTTTCTTATTGTAACAACTGGTTAAAAATGCTATAAATACGAGATATATAAGCGAAAATGTATGAGGAATGTCGTTAATATTGTAATTATTATTCATATTTTATAAATATCTCACACAGAACGAGTTAAATTATTAAAATTATAATATTATAGTTACGTAAGATCGCCAAAATTTATATAATTATACATTTAATTGAATTAATCATTCTAATCGCAAATCATAGTCAAAATATTCTGAATATAAAGTGAAGCATCTGTTGAACAAGAAATTTAATTTACTTAAAGCACTGAAATAAACATAGAAATCGGACGAGCTTATTAGAAGATATTATTATGCGGACTGAGTAGCCAGGAAATTCAAGTAACATTTACAAATCCAAGAAGTCCTGTATTGTAAGTAGGGAAAATACTTCTACTACAGTACGGTATTGTGTGCCATAAACGATAGACGGCTATTGTATTCTTTGTTGCAAATAGTATTGGATTTACTGAGTTTTTAAACGCTTTCAGTATTGCCAATAATATTTTCTATTTATTTTTTTAAATATTGGCCATTTTTAGAGACAAACACATGAACACATATGATTGTAATATAAAATTTAAATGTAATTTTAATATATAGTGGATGACAATTAAGCTTAAATCGAAAATCTACTATTACGATAAATGAGCTCAATTTTATGTCAATCTAATAATAAGCAAAAACAAAAAATTATCAAATATTTGTACATATTTTTAATCTATAATTCTAAACAAAAATAAATATTTAATATGACCAAACTTACCTCGGCCACGACAATGACAAACGGTAGTATTTAACTCCGAGAGACTGCACCATTATGACATCTTCCTTATATCTGTGGTAAGAATCAGCGGCAATGTCTCCGTTAGAGTTATCTACAGTGAATTTTGGATGTTTATGTAAATAAGTATCCCACATACTTTCGCCTTTTCCTGTGAATTAATAGAAAAACGTGTAAATGTAAACGTATATATATTACTTAAGAATGTCAATCTAACAGATCTGATGCAATACTATTATAATAATATTATAATATATAGTAGAAAGCCATATTTCTACTTAATGATATAAGTTTCTATTTTTGAAACAATTATTTTTTTACTGTAAACATAACTGAATCCACTAAGTAATATAAATAAATTGGTATTTCTTTTTTTTTTTAAATTTAAAATTTCATTTGTACGGAAAGTGTAAGACAGTGATAATTTACAATATAAATTTGTATAAATATTTCATTTCTTCGAGTGGAGATCGAACCTACAACCAGTCGCGTTAACAGTCACACTAGCCTCATAATGCATCTAAGTACACTACTACACTAAATCTACAAATGAGGATTATCAATTAGATTAACGTAAAACAATCGTCATAATTATGTATATTACATTTGATAGTCACATATCATGTTTGCTTTTAAATTGCATTTTAAATTGCGATTTCCGCTCGAAACTGAAATATTCAATATTTTGATAACTAGGCAAAGTGTTGAATTCCGCCACTCAACATGTAATGCCTCAAATTGGTAGAAAATGTGATACAGAGTGTCCTGACATTACGTTCCCAGGATCTCTGTGAGATACAGCGTGACGCTTCACTTGTACTTGAATATTGTCATTTAATTATACTGCAAAAGTCTTGGTAAGTTAAAATGACCTCAAAGTTGGACAACAGTGAAGATCTTAATATGCGAAGTTAAAACTTTGTTCTCCTAATAGTTTTGAACATTAGTTAAAGCCCGATGTAAAGCAGGAACTAATTTGAATACTTTTAATTGCTTGTTCTTTCGTGAATAAAATAAAACCTCGTTAGAGGACGACAAATTAAACTATTCGGTTCGGATATATCTTAGATATTGAATAAATTGACAGCCTAAATTTAAATGTTAATGTAAAATAGTTTTTTTTTTCTTCTAATAACAGCTTATTTTATTATATTGAAGCTGAGCTTATTGTACGAAAATTTTCGAGACTTTTTGCATTTTGAATGGCAGATCTCAAAAATTATCCTAGAAATTTACAGTCACGCGCTCTGACTTAACGACAATGGCCTTAATAAATATATTTTTACCATACAATACCCTGTCACCCTAAGAAAGCATACAATAGAGCGTAATCCCTTTTTTTCTCAGATGGTCGTCTATTAATTTTAAAAAAACAGAAATTATTGTAACATTGAAATTTTATAAACAAGTTCCTTTTCCTTTATAAGCAAGTTCAATTTCTTTATAATTTTTAAATTTCAGCTAATGAAAAGAATAATAAAATATGTTATAGTGACAAATTGAAAAAAATCATTATATTATGTAATGGAAAATTAATTTAATATATAATATTGTTTTGTAAAATAATATTTCATAGAAAACAACATAATAATTTTAGTATATATTTTTAAATTTTTGGGTGTATTTTACAATGAAAAACATTTATAAGCAATGTTCTAACCCGTTCATGAATACATACCTACACACGAATCAATAAAAATTTAAATAATAGAAACAATCTGATACAAAACTTATTAGCATTTATAAATTTACGTCAATTTATATGGAAATCAACAAGAATTAAGTGGTAAGTGGTAAGTTTAGTTATAAATTTTCCTTTCATATATTTAACAGGAAAAAATGATATATACTCTCTGAGTAATAATCACTACGGCATCTGTAGCCATAAATAATAGCTCATTCAATTGTATCTAACTAATATAATCTACAATTATCTACAAAATTATTTATTTCTAAAGTATAAGTTTCTTTCTTTCTGTTAAGACAAAGCGTGGGTGGACTCCATATTATAAGTGTGAGGCTGTATTGTCGCAGGAGGACAAGCGTACGACTGTAAATGCGATGTTGTGAGTTCGATTCCTACTCAGGGGAATGAAATATTTCATATTTTAATTTTTTCGCTCTGGCGTCGAGGCAAAGCCCTGCATTGAATTTCGTCACTCAACATGCATTGCAGAGAGCAAAGATTCTTAACAATAGACTCTCTCTGCCTACGCTGGTATACGTGAATACACCGTGAAGCTTAAAAAAATACATATGGGCCACTTACCATCTTCATTCCAAGCACCTTCAATTTGAAACGCAGCCGTCGCCACCCCAAACATAAAATCATTTGGAAACGTGTAGTTGCTCAACCCATTACTGTTCACAAACGCGCTCACTCCTTTTGTTAAGCACAAAAAGCTGAAATTGACACAAACATGGATATTTCACAAAAAAAATTGTGACATTTAAAAAAAAATATTTCTATCAACATGTAAGTACAGGTATTTTTAACTTAAACGAGATAATCTTTAATGATATGCTAATGCCGTGTATATTATGTCTTATCGTTCTTAAACATCTACACATAGTTCTAAACAAATAACTATTCTAGTTTTGATAAAACTTTACTGCGATTGTTTAAGATAAACACAAGAAAGATATTGATAGATATGTAAATTAATAAATAATAACAATAATAAATATAATAAACAATGTAAATAAACGAAAACTTTATAAAGTCACAATAACAAACTTAATATCACTTAAATATCTCTGACGTGAATAAAAAAAAATAATGAAAATTGATAAATCAGTCCTAAAAACCAAATATCATTATATATATAATTCAAGTTTGCTTTGCCACTTTATTTTACCTGAAGCACGCAAAAATAACAGCACTATGGGCGACTCGACTCCGGCTCTGCATTTTGCTAACTAAAATACGTTACTGGCAATATAACAACTAAATATATAATAATAAATATAACCTTTACACGGAACAACCTTCCACTTAGGGTTTCCCATTATGATATATCACACATGATAAACGTACACTTCCTAATCACAAATCATTCATTTAAAATATTTTTCATTTCCTTCCTA
>JBAIZZ010000083.1:351737-466023 GCA_037355905.1 Heliconius aoede | reverse complement strand
ATGAAACAATTTGAGGTGCCTCTTAATATTTTTTCTATTTATAAACAAATATCGAAATAATTATTCTTATTTAAAATATGCTTATACTTTAAAAATATTAAATAATGTTTTATTAATTTTAGCTAATTCATGAATTTCTTAAAATCAATTCTTATTATTATAATCTATATATCTTTCAAAATTCTGTCTTTTTAATTATAAATACATCGCAAGATAGGCTCTACACTTACCATCTTCATTCCAAGCACCTTCAATTTGAAACGCAGCCGTCGCCACCCCAAACATAAAATCATTCGGAAACGTGTAGTTGCTCAACCCATTACTGCTTTCCAACGAGCTCACTGCTCTTGTTATACATAATAAACTAAAACAGAATAAAACATTTTTTTTTTCAATTACATGATGCACCACACAAGAAAGAAAGTACAGAAAATATATAAAAACAGAAAGAATGTGTACAACTAATAACTTATGTGTAATGGAGATCTCTTCCAAAAACCCTTGAATATTGGAGATGTTATGACAAACTCACATTAAATAATGTTTGGAGTTAACAATCCAATAAAAGCTTACTCACAGAATAACGACTACCATCAGTTGTGAACTATGAAAACTTTCAGACGGAGAACAAGTAAAATAATTATCTTTAAAGGATTCATCAATATCAATCATAATTTCTGATATATATTATGTTACAACTTTAATTAACATAATTTAATATGCTTATACAATACTACAAAAGTACAATGTTATATTTTAATAAACAATATACATATATTCACTCTTTTACCATATTGAATTAAAGTAGTTCACAGTATAAAAATATATATATTATTCCTAATAGAGCTAAAACAAGATATATTATAAACATAAGAGAAACATAAAGTAAAATATAAATATTTATTTGAAACACCGTACAGATTTAACATAAATATTTTGTAACAATTATCCGGACTAGAAACAGTATGACGTAAGCGGTATGATTTTACTACAAGACTATGATAATAAAAACAAATATAAATATGTTCCTCGTATAACCTTGTATAGCAAGTGTTGCAATTTAAGAGTATAATAATTTAAAAAGATTAATAAAGCGAGATAAGGAATAATTGTCCGTAATCAGCTGAAGAGATTTGAGTATTAATTAAGTAAATTACAAATCTTAAGACAAATATAGCAGTATATATATGTAAATATATATTCTTTATTACCGTATATCTGCAGAACCGTTGAACGGACTTATATAATTGAAGTATCGTTAGATTCGTCTTCTTGCAGTCCAAGTGTTCTTCGATAGGTGATGTTAACAAAAATATATCATGGCGGCTGTGAGACGCCATTGGACTTGGTAAAAATTATTTTTTTTTAAATACGACAATATGTATAATATACGAGTATCAAATTCAAGAGTTTAATACGAGGATTTCAAAAATCCAAGACAAAATTTGCCCTAACGGTGGAGTTCTAATACGACACGACCGGGAAAGCGAAAGCATGTAATGAATGAATAATCTTTATGAATCCGAAAATATTTAAAAAACAAAAACTGAATTAACAATCGAGGCCTCTTTAAATTATGCGTAAAGATTTTATTCATTGAAAAATTAATTATAGATAGATTATTTATAAAATAATTATAATTCATAATAATAAAGTATACATTATCTCTTATTGATAAATTCTGAACAAATAATTTATTTCAGATTTAATACAAGAAGAAAATTTATGCATAAATGATATTTATTAATAAATAAAATAAAAATATATATTAAATAAATATAATATAAAGCCTGTCGTGGCGCAGTGGCACAAGGGTGTCGCGTATAAACGCGACGGTTGGGGGTTCGAGTCCCACTCGAGAAAGTTAATTATTTCTCTACGTTTATATTTAAGCGTCTTAACATCGAGGTTCCCTCTGCATACCCTGCGCTGTGTGGGACACAGCGTGAAGCTGAGAAAATACATATTTAAAAAAATGTAAGCATGTAATGTAATTCACAATGTAACTTTTTAAAATCACGATCACATGTTATTATTTTAACACATATAATAATAATACACTTATTGTTTATGTAAGCATAAATTAAAAAAAAAAATTAAAAAAAAATTGTGGTAAAATAATATCGCACATATAGTTTCTTATTTTAAAACTTAATACTGTGAAAACAATTTTTTTTTTCATTTTATTTTACCTGAAATACACTATAATAGCAGCACTATGGACGACTATACTCCGGCTCAGCATTTTCGAAACTAAAATACGACACCTGTCAATTAGACAACTAAATATGTAATAATTGTAATCTTACGCAGAACAACCTTTCGCTTAGAGTATCGTATAATTCTGATTTATCACAGGTGACTAACGTATACTTTCTTATATATTTTTGCTTCACAATGTATCCTGCGTATAGGGTAGGTAAGGTAGGTATTTCCCCTAGGGTAGACAGAGGGAACCTAGTATTAAGATGCTCCATTCCCCATTTCCCCCAAATTTTTCAGTTAGCGAGTTAACAAAGCGAAGAAATTAAAATATTAATAAATAATAATTCCCATATCTATTCGTTATACATATATAAGTATTATTTTATTTCATCAAAGTTATATCTATTAGTTATAAAAGAAAAATATATAAAAAACAAGCAGTCGAGTTCGAGTGGAACGCGCCAACTAAGGCCAATGGGAAGTACAATTTAAAAAAAAGGTGACAAGCACGGACAAATTTTGTATGAAATGACATTAAAATTATAAGTTTTTACTTTTAACATTTTTATAAATATCCGATTTTTCCTTAATTTACAATGAAAGTTCTCACTTCTTGACGAATGAAGTTGAAAAACTTTCATTATTATTAGTCCATATATAAATTACCCTTTCTTCTTGATCCCAGATCTAATAATAGCAGCGTTGTTGCGTCGTACGTCCTTATTTGGCTCCCGTCGTCCGCACGAAACTTATATTGATTTGACAGACTGCATGGCAATATTGCATTAATATTATATTATATTACTGTGAAATCTGTTGAGGCTTTTTCTGAAAAGGTTTCCAGGGCAATGCACATTTATGAACGTGATTTCTATGGCGATAGTGATAGAAATCCACTCTTAATTTAGTATTCTATAGAAAAATATATTATCTTATTTAAGATCCATAACAGTTTCCAAAACAAGAGAGGTTGGAATTTTCTTTAGGCAGTTAATGCCCTACTAGTTCCTGGTATAATTTCTAACTAATTTAATATCTCTATCAATTGTACGGTTTCATTCAATCATTATGTTCTTACGACTAGACGATTTTTTTCGAAGTTGAAATATTAAAAAAAACGTGACCATGTAGACGTGAAAAAGATATCGAATATAGGTAAGATATAGTGATGAATATTTTGTTATAAAATAAACTACAAGTCATATGAACACTAAGCAAAAATTTTAAACGATAATTCTCTGAGAAAATAATATTCTATATTTATAGGCAAGGAGCTACATGGTAGATTCCATAGAGCCCTAGTGGGCCCGGACGTGGATACTGTTTCCTCTTTGTCTTGGTTACAGTTCGGGGATCTTTTTGGGGAAACTGAAGGTTTTGTCTGTGCAATTATGGACGAAGTTATCAAGACACGGAACTACCAGAGACATATTATGAAAGATGGCACTATTGATATCTGCCGGGCGTGTCATCGACCTGGGGAGTCCCTCAGACATATTGTGTCTGGTTGTTCTCATCTTGCTAATGGTGAGTATTTGTATAGACACAATCAAGTAGCCAAGATAATACATCAGCAACTTGCTCTTCAATATGGTCTTGTGGAATTGGAGGTCCCTTACTATAGGTACAATCCCATGTCTGTTCTTGAAAATAGCTCTGCTTTGCTCTACTGGGATCGGTCTGTTATTACTGACAGGTATATTGTTGCCAATAGACCTGATATAGTACTAGTAGACCGAGTAGCGCGCCGCGCAGTGATTGTTGACGTTACTATCCCACATGATGACAATCTCGTGAAGGCCGAAAAAGAAAAATTATCTAAATATTTGGACTTAGCCCATGAGATTACCGCCATGTGGGATGTAAATGCAACTATCATTGTGCCGATAGTCGTTTCAGTTAACGGTTTAATAGCGAAAAGCCTCGACCAACATCTAAAGAGATTATCGCTTAGCTGTTGGATCAAGAGCCGGATACAGAAGGCAGTTTTACTTGAGACGGCACGTATTGTGAGGAGGTTCCTCTCTCTGGAACCCTAGCCACCGATGGCTTGGATCCTTGTCTCACCATCGGAAGTGTTCATATTTGTTTTATATTTTTAAATGTATTTTTTTTTTTTTTTTTTTTACAAGAATGTATTTAAAAATGTAAAATGTATATAAATCCTGTAATAAAAGAATGTAACATATGTCATTCCTGTGCTTCTTGGGCTAAATTTAAAGATTGTTGTTGTTCTTTACCTAAGGCGTTCCGAACGTGCTAGTTCAGCACTGATCACTTCGCCAACATCACGTAAATTTAAAGATTCCTTCAAGTACTATTCATTTCACTTCAGTTCTTAATTTAAGGCGTTTTGAGCGTGCCAGTTGAGCACCAATCACTTCGCCAACTTCATGGTAAGATTACAATTTGCAATTCACATAGACATATGTCACGATGGTGACAGTAAAAAAAATGCATATTTAAAGCATAGTTGCGCTGAAAAAACAACAAAAAACGTTAACTGAATTATATACATACTAATTTTATATACATACTAATTTTATACATAGTAACCACAATGGATACAATTAAATACTGGATGCGTGTTATCTTTAAAATCGTTGACCAAGTGAGGTAATTAAGAAACGAAGGTTAAAGTATAAAAAATTTAATATGTTTTTTGATATCATTTCAAAGTCCGACGAACTGAGCGATTACCATTTTGACAGTTACCGGTCTTTAGTAGTAATGTGCAAAACCTGTTTAAGATTGAAATCGAATAATTTACTTCTTCGCAATTATCTATAAGACATGAGTAAAATTGATATATAACTAATAATTATAACTATATATTCACGTTATTCTTAAGCCATTATTTACGTAATTATAAATAGAGGTCAGGGTGAGATGGTTATTGCGCAGGGGCGCAAGTGTGTGACTGTAACGGGACAGTTGTGGGTTCGATTCCCACTCGAGGGAATGAATAATTATTTATTAATATTTTCGTTTCCTCGCTCTGGCAACTTTCCTATCGATATCGCTAATCGCTAATCCAGTTTTCTTTCACCTGTACTGCTGTATGTGGAAAGGAGAAGTCGAGACCGAAAGGAGAAACCGGGGGAGACCAAGACTTAGATCGATGGACATAGTCGACAAGGATCTAAGAACTCTGACCGTAGTTCGTTAGAAAAGGCTAGGAGTAAGCCATTGTGAAGAAATATTCTTGTGAAGAAATATGAAGGCCTACTCGCAGCTGTATCGCCTTTCATGATGACGAAACGCGACAGGTTGTGGATTCGGTTCCCACTCTAGAAAATTAAATACATAAACATTTCATTTTGACGCTCTAGTAACAAGGCATCGCTGAATTTCGCCACTGCACACACAATACTTCCAAAATTTATCTATAAAAAATATATATATATTTATAAAATATATCTAGACTATCGTTACTGAAAAAAATATTTTTGGCTCACTTAAACCAGGTGTATAATATTACAATAATAAAGATATAAATTACTGAATGGTAAAGGCGGGTGTTTGTGACTCGCCCGCGTGCGCAATAGGTATAAATCAAAAAGGGTAGTTCAAATAATGATTTATATTAACTCCTCCTTTTATTTACCTGAATTGGGTTAATAACTAAATTCCAGTTTACGTAGAAAATTTGAGATGAGGTACGGCGGGTAAAATAAGTATTTGCACACAAATATTTTTTGAAGTTAAACCTACAAAAAAACAGAATTATTAATTATTGTATGTAATAGCTTAACCTATATATATATATATATATATATATTTCGAATCGGTTAATAAAAATCCTTACAAAATAGAAATGTAAAAAAATTAACGATAATATTACATATTTTAAAGTTGAATAAGTATTTGTGCACCAAACTTTTTCTACGTATTTTGTTAAAATTTCAACAGTAAATGAAGGAAAAGCACAAAAAAAAAACAGCCAAAGCACGCCTCCAATGATTTTTATTTGAAATTTTTAATTTCCGCACACTTAAATCCATTAGATGACATAACTTTTCAATTCGATTGATGTCTTTTAATTGCCGCGGATTTTAAGGATCATTCATTGTCCTGCAGAAAATACTATGACTTTCGCGAATGTTAGTCTTTTTGGTCTATTGACCTCACTTATGAAAGGATTTTTCCTCGCTGTTCTGCCACGAAGGCCATCATTATTCAGTTATATTTTTTACAGTCTGGTCACTGACAACCATACTGGAACTTGAAGCAATATCATTTGCTAAGCTTTGAACATTTGTAAATGGTTTATTTAACACTATCAGTTTCTTCTCGCTTTCTTATAATATACCGCACTGTCGAGTAAATTTGTTTTTTTTTGTGAGGATAAATCTCCCTATGTTCATGTGTATACGAACGGTGTTTATATTTAACCTGAGGGAGAATCAAGGGAATGGTTTGCGTGCAAATACATATTTGATTTTTAAATATGTGTACTTAACGCCTCATATTTTTACTTATGTTTTCTAAGGATTTTTATTAATCAATTAAGCACAATAAACATAAAAACATAATAATTAAATTGAATCATTCTTTTCATTATACTTATATTGAGATAGTTATACACATTTGTATTAAGCTTAAAACAATCTATGTGTAAAATTATAACATATTAAAAATTATTCCCGTCACCTGATGGTATGTGATCACCACCGCCCACGACCCCAAGCAACACCAGAGGAGCTACAGGTGCGTTGCCGGCCTTTAAGGTGGAGGACGTTGGGCGCCGGGGCCCGGCATTACCTAATACGAAACGCAGTGGCAAGACCCACTACTTCACGCCGGTTTTAAATGCCGGGGGTGGTATTAATCCGGTCGAGTCTGCCCATGCGTGTTGCCATTTCTGGCGACGTGACTCTACCACACGTACTTTAGTCGCCTCTTACGACACCGACAGTACCAGGGTGATCCTATTCTAAGCCAGGATCACACAACATCTAAAAAACATATATTAGCTAGGTACAATAAAACAATACTAGTTTTATTCTTTAATTATGACGTGTCGAGCGTGACAGTTGAATTTTATGGAGAAGAAGGTTTTATTATGGAAACAGTACTAAATGATAAACAGTAATGTACAAACAATTTTTATCTACATTTAGATTTTAAACATTTAACATTGACAAACAACACCATTATAAAGAAGGACTTGTTTTTAAACAAAAACTATTTTTTTCTTATTGTACACATAAATGACTACATAGTACACGTACTATAACAAAACATGCAAAAATAATCGTTCTAAAATTTATTATAATTATATATTGAAATGCGTGAAAATATAAGAATGTTATATAATTTTATAAAAGTTTTATCCAGAAGTAAATTAGAGTAATAAATGTATTTTACCGTAAAAACAGTTCCTTAATAGAAAGTTAGTATTGGCAACCGTCCAAAACCGTTAATTACCAACTTTTGACGACTTCAAATAACACACGCTTTATAACTTGCTTGACATTCTCATTTAAAAGTAATTATTTTTTTATTTTCAATATATAATGTATATTCAAGATAAAATAAACTAGAGTCTGTAAAGTTGTTGGTTACTGATGGTAATCTTACGTGACAACGTCATAAGAAAACATTGAGGAAAAATTGCATACTTTGTACAAAGAGTTAATTGCATTTAAGTTAAAGTAACATTTTTCCACTCGCTAATTGCAATATTTTTAATACAAACTAGATAACATGTATATACTAGAAAACAACAATGTATGAATGTATTTAGTGTTACGAAACTCCTTTCCCCGAATTTACAAGAGAGAATTTACAAGTCTTTTTACCAATTTTCCTCGACTGGGAGTTGAATCCACAACCGTCGTAATTAAGCTCACATGCTCCACGACAGTCTCATATATAAATATCTAGGAATATTATGACATTCATAGTAATTTAGCATGTTGTTGCATGAATAGATATTTAGATACAAATATTTTAATTTACTATAATAGCTCATAAATGATTACTTTCTTTGAAAGTGTATTGCAGCAAATTCTAAATCGGTATATTATTTTTTATACATTACGGATTTAAAAGAATTAAAGCTTAATCTTATTTTTTATCCTAACCGACTTTACTATGAGAATGAACTTCACAATTTTCTTTTGAAAGCTTTCAAAACGCTTTATTTTGCTAATGAAATTTACTTGTAAGCCTCTATCTTATCCTCGAGCCACAATATTTGATTTGAAGACCTTAAATTGGACAGGCAAGGCAAACTACATGTTCAATATTATCTAGCAAAGGCGTCGAAATTTTATTAAATATCCTAAAAAATGCTCATTCAGGTTAAATAATGAAATTAGTCGCACAAATGTGCGATTGTAAGCGCGTTGACTGTGGGTTCGATTCTTCTTTTTATTTCCTTGCTCTGGAAACGAGTTTAGCCACTCAACACACAACTCTGGCATGCTTTTTACATGACTTTCCTCCATTATCTTCGATATTGTGGTTTCGAAGGTCAACTGTGGTCTCCCCCTACCTCTCTTACCACTCACTTTTTCATCGTAAATATTTTTTGCCATTCTTTCATTACTCATTCGTAATGTGTCCAAACTATCTGGGCGCGTTCTTCTTCATTCTCATCCGTGATATCCTCGCTAGTACCTGCCATTCTGTGTATCTCTTCGTTGCGGATTCGATCAGCTAGGTTGACTCTGCAGATCTTACGAAAAGATCAATCTCCACGGCATTCATCTTTCTTCCATTCTTCTTCTGAAGTACCCACGTGTCGACGCCGTATAACAGCATCGGTACCATAACTGTCTTGTGCCTGCCCAACGCGCAGCTGTGCTAATGCTTCGTAATAATAAAAAATAGTGTATTTTCTTAATTATTTACAATAATAAAGTGTATAAAAAGTCAAATATTTATGATTGAATCCTTCATAAAACAAAAAAAGATAAGTTTCCTAGAAAATTCCATAAAGTTTTCAAAGATTATTCCGGGATGAAAATGAATAAATGTTGGAAAATCAGATATAAAAGTCAGTGATGTTTCAGGAAGCATTATAAATTCCAATCTTGCACTTTAGCCCGGCAGTGATGCAGATGGGTGGGAATATCGTAGAGATTTGCATCGGTTGCAAAATTGAGTTATGATAATCCAACTATTACTCACATTGTTCTTTTAAAGAGTATTTTGTTTGTTTTTTTGTAAGTATACTTATATATACTTATTTTCCAGTAATTCTAATACGAATGAACACTATGAAGATACCGATATATATAATATTTTTGTATAGTTTATAAATGTTTTCGATGTATAAATATATAATAAAATTTATATTTTTTTTCCAAACAATTCGTTGTGTTAAATTTTGCTATAGCTGATTACGGGCCAACGTTGTCATTACAACCTGACAAATCCAGTTCATATTTAGTTTAAATGAAAAAGTCTATCAAAAATACTTTGTGAAATTTTATTATAATAAACCTTTTTTTTATGATAAGTAAAGGTTTTATTAAAATTATATACATTTGTATTACGCTAAAGACTACACAATCTACCAAAAGAAAAAAAAAAAAGAAAAAAACTAGCCATAATAAAAGTGAAAAAGACAGAGTAGTTACTTTCCGTATAAAAAACAAAGAACAAAAATCGCTTAGCTAAGTTGCAGATTTATATCGTACTACTACATCACTCCTCTTCCGGAAATAAACTTGTCGGGAAACAGCGCACCGTGTTAGCAATTCACGCTATATTTATGACGGTACAACCTACATCGATTTTGCGTTTTAAAATGTGCTGACTGTTCTGCTACTGTTAATATGGTCTCAATAGTTATAATAAATAAAGTTTATTTAGTATATGTACATTGTAGGTGTCTTAAATCAAAATTATTTACCATATTTGACATTTTTTTAAATATTTGACGCTTTCATGATTCTTGCACAATGCTTTTAATATGCGATGGTTGTAATATCGACTCAAGATGGAGTCAGATATATTTTTTCAAGTTCATGCAGTGGGCCACCACACATATATATGAATTCTGGCAGAGGGACCGAATGGTAAGTAAGATACTCTATTCCCATTAAAGCGCCGCTATACACTTTTAGCTTCAGGCCTGTCAACATAATAAAAAAAATATAAGGAAATATAAAATATCAAGTAATTTAAACTAACAAATTGTGTGATGCCATCGAAACACTATATTAAAACAATATATTAAACAATTAACAAAAACAATAATGTTTTTAAAACGAAAGACAATTTAAATTGACTTGTAATTTATTCTAAAGGAATTTATATTATAAGAACCTAGAAATCCTAGCAGCAGTGCAGTAAGTGCCTTATAGTCATTGCCTTATATTTATTCAAAAATCAATATATGAAATTTATTATTATGTATAATACTTATAAAAAAAGAAGTTTCAATAGGTTAATATTATCAGCATTATTAACTCTTTCAATATCCTGGTACTAACGATAATCACATTAACTTAGAAGAGCAATTTCCCCACAGAGCCATGTGTTTCCAACGATTATATAATCGGAACAAAATAACTAAGATCCTTGTGAAGGTTAAATATCTTGGTTATCCTGTGCATTGGAAAAAGAGTAGATTTCTATAGTTTTTTTTTTTTTTGGGAGAGGACACGGCAAACGAGCCCTGCTGTGTGCGGGATATAGCGTGAAACTGAAAAAAAAAGATCCAATAAATAATAAATGTTTTTAATTTATCTTGATTTCAAAATGAAAACAATAAAAATTGTAGAAATAATTATTTTAATTTATATTAGCTTTTAGTGAGTTTAAGTCGACAAACGACATTTAACAATTATATATCACACAAATGGTAAATTAAACAATGCTACCTACAATGACAAATTAATAGATTACTACTGTTTGAATAGTTAATGAATTTGCTCGTTTGAGTAATCACACCGTTAGTTTACATACAATCTAAGACAATCATCAGTAATCAAAATGAAAAATTTTGGCAACAGATTTGAGATATATGATAAACTAATAGGCAAAAACCAAAGAGCAACCGCATAAAATAGATGTAGAAATAGCAAAAAGAAAAAAAAATATTGTCTTATATTTATTTAAACAAGTTATAAACGAAATGTATTATTGTGCTTATATAAAACGAACTTTCAATAAGTTAACATTATCGGCATTTTTCAATCTTTCAATATCCTGGCACTAACGATAATCACATTAACTTAGAAGAACAATTTCCCCACAGAGCCATGTGCTCCCAACAATTATATCATCGGAAAAAAAATTACTTAGATCCCTGTGAAAGTGAAATATCTTGGTTATCCTGTAAAGTGAAGAAAGAGTATATTTGTATAAGATTTTATAAGTTGCTTACACGAGTGCGAGTTGGACGCGCCCATTGAGGAGATTAAGTAATTACTACTAAATTAGTTGAATGGAACCTACAACTAACATAAAAATTGACAAATTCATACATATCCTCCGGGTGGTCTTCATGCTTCTCATGTGAACTTCCTCCAGTATCTTTGATAATTCATTTTCTAAGGTTAACCAAAGTCTCCTCCTACTTCTCTTATCACTCACTTTTTCATCATAAATCTTTTTTGTCATTCTTTCATCACTCATTCGTTCGACGTGCCCAAACCAGCTGGGCACATTCTTCTCCATTCTCAAAACAAGACTATTTGTACACAACAGAAGATATTTCATATAATTATATATTCGTTTGTAACCATTCGCTTCTATATATTCCTTTTATGACGTTTGAGTTACTGTATCATAAGCTCTATGAAATGGCACGTGGCCTGAAAAAGCTGCCCTATAAAACCTTTTATTGCAACACAAAGTGTTGTCAAAGTGATACGCGCACTGTGTGTTATTTATTGTGATGTCACGCCGGTCACTTTGATCTAACTCCATAGGGTTTACAATCTAATAATAACACTAAAACTAGCTTTTGTAAACTCACCAATATGGTTTATATATATTAATATATAGAATAATTAAAATCTTATATATATATTTATTTATTTACAATCAAGATAAGGTAGAGAAAAAAGGAAAATATAATTTAAAAACCTTATCATCAATGTAAAATAAAATATATTTATAATACAAAAGTTTGATATTTCATTATTTTAAACTTGTTATAAAACAACGGAAGGATGGTTGAAATGGCCTAATTAAGAGATAATTAAATAAAATCCTTTTTAAAACATATAAAGTGTAAACTCGCCTCCTCTTAATTGTGTAACTGTAGGGTTTAATTATGAAACATCCGTTCTCTCATCGGAGTGTAAGGCATAGTAATTCGCATGCGTAAAGCATTCTCTATTCGGAAAATTCAGTTTATCGCAGAAACTTGGCGGGGAGGACGTCCCTGCGGCGGCGAGTGTAGCGATCGTAAAGTACACGTCAATTTTATAGGTAGCAGTAAATTGTGTTTGAAAGTGCAGTGTTACATTATTTACAGTATAAAAGTGCAGCGAAGGAATAGACGTAATTTTCTTTTTACAATTTTCTGTATATGTATGTGCAGAACTATTAATATAATTTTAATGAAAAATTCTATTTAATCATATATATATATTTATATATCTATAGTATGATTCTAAAAAATACAAGAGCAAGAAAAATGCGGTACAAATACGAGTTGTAACGTTTTATTGCGATTCAAGCCTCCGTTGTAGCGTTCATTGGGCCATGTGATTCTCATAAATATTCACCATATATGAAAGTGTTTAACTTTCATATATATTACTTTTATATCATATATTTATATGATATAAAAGTTCTGTAGATACTTTATAGTAGAAAATTTTAACATATGTGTGCTGTATTGCGTGTAATAGACGGAGACGAATGCTTAAATATCGTCAAGTAGGTCTTTGACTATTTCACTTTCATTATAATTTTAAACATAGTAACTTTATATTTGTTTTGTTTTATATATCATTAAATTCTTAACAAATTCTTAAATTTTACTAAAAAAAGCCATTTTTAACATATGATCAGCTTCACGCATATTACAGGGTAGGTAGAGGGAACCTAGTGAGACTTTAAGACACTCCGTTGCCCACTTTCCACAATTTTTTTCGAGACATTGCGTATTGAGTGGCAAAATTCTACGCTGAGCTTTAGCCTTGACGTGAGAGTGAAGAAATGAAAATATTAATTATTAATAATTCATTCCTCAGAATGGGGATTGAACCTACAACCGTTCTGTCACAGTCACATCCTTGTACCTCTGCGCCACGACAGTGTATATTATGTATTTATAAAAGAATATATTATATATATATAAATTAGCAAATATATTTTGGTGTAAGATAACGTGCCAATCATTTTCATAACTTAAAGGCTTTACTTTTAGGTGATAAGAGGAAAAACAATACAAAACAATATGTATTACACATCCAATTCAGATAACTCAATGTGTCAGGATTCTGATATTACAATAAGCATATACGGAGACTTTCCTTTGATATCTATACCTTTGACTCTCGTCTCGTTTAATTTAAGCTGTTATAACGACGTTATATGCTCTCAACTTAATTATATATAAATTGATACGATTTAGCAAAAGGGAATATTGCATTTATCTTCACGCTGTATCGGTAACCAGCAGTAGGTAGAGGGAACCTAACTAAGACACTCCGTTCTCTATTTTCCTCCGAATTTGAGATACATTGCATGTTGAGTGGCGGAACTCAACGCCGCGCTTTGTTTCGACACCAAAGCGAAGAAATTAAAATATTAAATATTACATTTTCTGGAGTGGGAATCGAATCCACAAATGAAGAAGAAGAATTTATAAAGCGACTTTTATAGTCACACGCTTGTGCCACTGTGTTACGATAAAAAAAAAATAAAGCTACTTATTTTAAAATTTTTACATTAAATTTATGAAAATTCGATATTTTTTTAAACGTTCGATATTTTTACCAACGCTCATTTTGTTTTAATATATATAGGTATTAAAATGTCGGTATATTTTATAGGTATGTGTATCTAAAGAGACACTAATATTTTTTTAATAAGACATATTTTAAGTAAGAATTCAAAGTGTAAGCATTTCAGTACTTATATTACATAAATAATTCTACATAATGTTCAAGTTCAGAATCTATCCTTTCATCTTAAATTAGTAATTTGTGTAGGCTTATTAGAATAATTTATTACACTCAGAATAAATTAAAAACGGTATTCAGAGTGCTTGTGACTTATAGAAATATTTCAGTACCCACTGTATCAAAATTATTTCATAAGTTCAGAATCCGATAAATTTTATCGTGATCTCTTTGATTTTATTCCTTTACTTCAGGCATGACGCATGAAGCCAGTCGTGGCACAGGGGTACTAGTGTTTGGCTGAAAACGCGACAGATTGTGAGTTCGATTCTCACTCGAAGCAAAACGCCACTAAACATGCATTGCCTCCAAAAATTGTCGAAAAGTGCAGCAGAATGTATTATCTCTAGGCCCTCTCTGCGTACCCTGCCACACGCGGGAAAAGCGTAAAGCTGAAAAAAAATTTCGTCATCCTACTGCATTTTATTAACCTACTTGAAAAATAAATTTTCACAAAGATGAAAATTTTACGAAGCAGCGTGTTATTAAATTAGCAATTGTAATTTAAATGATTTCCACTGGGCCATTGATTATTCCAAAGGACTAAAAGTGCGCGGGGTCGAATTCCGTCACTCAACACGCAATGCTTCCAGGGTTCGATGGAAAATGGGGAGCGGATTGTCGTAACACTAGTCTCCCCCTGTTTACCATGTATTCAATGCGTGATACGGCGTGAAGCTGAAAAAAAATACTGTACTGTCGCAAAAATAACTGTATATGATCTTTACTCTTTCAGTAGTTATTGTTTAATAACTACTAACGATATATTTAAAAATGTTTTATCTGCTTTAATGGAAAAAAGTATTCTTACAAATTATTAAAAATACTTATATTATTATTGATTTGGATTTATATCATTCAGTTGGATTTTCCATTAAAAACAAATATCAAAGAAATTTAACAGTAGAAAACATTTTAAAATTAAATACTTAGATAATTATTTAGATTATAAATTGCATAAAAGAAGTACATAAAAGTCATATTAATTACTATCTTTTATTTTTTTTTTGTATATTTCTTTCAGTATATTGCAAAATTCATTGAAAAGCCCAGGTACATACTCCGTCATAAAATGAATGTTTAAGCATCTAAAACCTGTTTGTTAATCTAAGTGAAGAGTAACTAACGATCTCGCTTCAATAGAATTATAAAAAATTATTATATATTCGAGAAAATGATTAAGCTTTTCACAGCACTAATGCCTAGTTTTAATTAAAAGCTACACAAGAATCACTTATAAGTTTGGAAGTACCTCGTTAACCCGGATCACAATTTGAACCAATTTTGTCATTAATATTTTGATTTACTGAAGTTATCTGTCTCTATCTATTTAGCATGTTTTAATTAAAAGTTGGTGACTTCACCGCCGCGATGGGTGGATATGACATAGATTGGATTATTATTAACTTTGGCTATCTTTTTCTTATGTTCCACAATAGATTGTAAGCTTTTAAGCCTCTTGATGAGGATGGAGATAATAAATGTATATATTATTATGTAAAAAAGATGAATTATACTTCTTGTATGTGATTATAGTGTGAGAACATTTCATTACAAGAAACTAGTTAGATTAAATGTGTTATAGGGCGAGGATTCTGGGTAAGATAGAGAAAGTTCCCCTTCCACTTTCCTTAGGAGACAGTGAATATAAAAAAAATTGTATTATATGTGAAGCAAGAGCATTATCACGAGGAAGAAGTTTGTACTCTTATATGTATTAAGAGAAGATTAAGCTAAAAGCTATTAAATTCTTCAAATTTAGCGCGCTCTAACGTTATCCTGCCATTAAACGTTAAAGTTTGTTCGAAACTGACCAAAATCTTACCGTGCAGTTTAAATTACATGCAAACTTGCAAAGTTATCTTAAGTTTCCAGATTTTGAACAGCAAACTAACACAATATAATTGTATCCAATCTTCCATTATATTTTAAGCTTCTAATTAAGATTTGTGTATTATAAAAGTTTCTTCATATGTAGTCTGAAAAGTTCAAAATTTTTATAGGTCAACTTAAACTTAGATATTTTAACTAAATTATTACTAAACACCAAATAAAACCGGTAAAGTGCGAGAAGAAAGAAAGATAAAAAAAGAAGAAAGAAGATCTATATATATATCGAAGTCTCGACGTCAATATACATTTAATTTTTTTATTACAAGACATTACAAAAAACATAATATATTTTGAACCAACAACCCGCAATACTGTTGGTATTAATTTATCCTCCAGAGACAAATTTGAACGATCGTTTGTAACGAAATAATATTTTTTTTCACGAGTTCTTTCATTTTAAGCACTGCTATCGATATGACGGGGTAACAATTTATAGGGTCCATTTATCACTTTATAGAGAGAGACGCTCGTGACATTTATACCTCCGGAACTTTACCGTTGCTAAAATAAGATTTAATTTCTAGCTCTGTGTTTTGAGACTTTACTTTCATTTATATATAACCTAAATTTTATATTTATTTAACTATTAGATAGGACTTTCTAAAAAAAGCAATGGATAATTGAAATTCAAATGTAATGTGTACATAGAACAACTAATAATGTGCAAGTGTCAGTGAAATGTGATAGTGGTGATGAACACAGTATGAGCACGTGGATGGCGCTGTTCGGGCTAGTGTGGCTGCTGCGGGTGCGCGGGTCTTTATGCGGGTGCACAGCTTGCAAGCATGCTCGCCTGGAAACGCAGGATGTCAGATGTAGAAGAAATTCTAGAGCTTCGAGCTCGCAGTGCCTCGAGGAGCAAGCAACGAGCACAGAGTGTCCCAGCCCTGATGAACGGGCTCCGTTTGATGTCATCGCGTTACAACAGTACACCCGTGACGCTACTGTGCAAACCGACTTCGATGATGATGACTTGGAAGATTTAGATAAAATCGAATTGCAAATCAAAGAAGAATGTAAGTTTAGTAAATTTTTTACCATTTTAATGTATTTATTTAGTCTTCGATTTCTATTTTAGTATATATATTATAATTTTAGGAATTTGAAGTAAAATAATGATGTGGCCGAAATTATCTCAATAGTTTAGTTATACATTTAATAGTACGAGGCCAATCGCGACCGGTTGTGGATTAAATTCACACCCGAAGAAATTAAATATTTAATATCTTCATTTATTCGCTCTAGTGTGGAAGCAAAGCGCCTCTAGAATTCGACTTAAAGAAAGTGGTGCAGTATTTTACACTAGGCTTCCTCTGCCTGGCTGATGCCAAAAATTTAAAAAAAAATAGTTGTATGTAATAAATAGTCTTTATAGGTTTAAGTTGTAATAAAGTCAACTGTAATATAAATATAAACCAAAAATAAGCGTATTGTAAATTTACTAATGAATTAAAAATCTAAATTACACTTAAATTTTAGATGAGATAAAATTGGATTTACGTTAATAGAATATCTACTTGAATCTGGCTCCAGTAAAATGTAAGAGATTAAAACTTAATATTTGTATATAAGATTAAATCATGTATGAACAAGCTAATACCCGCACGCATGTCTGTACATAGAAATTATATGAAAAAATCTATTATAAAGGATATTTATCAATGTAGTAGAACCCAAAATAATTTTGTTTGTTTTATTGTGTGGCTTATTTATGGCGCCGATTTAAATATAATTTTCACTTTATTTTACGTTTAAAATCGGTTCGTAATCAAAAAGTTGTGACAATATAAAGTATTTTGTTTGACAAAATAGCTACAAAATTACTATTTTATTGAATTGGTTAACACTTTAGTTTACAAAATCTTGAAATAATGTTCTTATATCACGATAATAATGCAGGTTAGCAAATAAATAATTGTACAGGTAGTTCAAGCAGACGAAGCCGCGAGTGGGTCGCTTGCTTATAACGACATAAAAATTATATTTTTATTAATATATTTTTATTAATTTTTTCGTCATATACGAATTGCGGGTCATCAATGGTTGAGGATCGCAGCTTATAATACAGTAATACAATAATCTTCAAGTACTTTAAAATTTTAATATAAATCTTTATATATGTTTTGAACTTTATTATACTTAGAGACTTATCTTTTATAATGGACTCGATTAGTTCTTTTTTTGGGGATTATGAAAAATATATATATATTTTATACAGGAGAATAATATTCTTATACATATAAAGTAATCGTATCTAACGTATCTAATATATCTTTTGTAAATATATTACAAAAAAAAAACAATAGCTTTTATAAAAGCTACGTATCACTTACAAATCATTATTTACTCAGACTTAAAATCACATTCCTTCAACCAACGGTTCAAGTTGGTTTAATTAAAGCGAAAACCGAAGAAGAACAAATATTGCAAGATTATTTAAAATATTTTAATCTTGAATTTAGGCCTACGGGAACATCAAAGTGAACTGTTGTATAATTTCTTGTTCATAATATGTAAATTTGTACGGTGCTTTGAAAGCTTATCACCACAAACGTCGAAGCTTTCCTTTATATTATAGGTTAGGTTACTTAATACAATTAGAATGATGTGTGAAATTGTGTGTGTAGTGCATTCAATAGAATGAATAATCGTGTGACTGTAAGCAAAAATGGTCGTGGGTTCGATTCTCATTTGTAACACGAGGTAAAGCGAGCATTTAGTTCCGCCGAAAAGAAAAGAAAGTGGGGAACGGATGTGTCATAATGGGAACGTAGTGTCTCTCCCCACTGGTTATCATGTTAGGTGCGGGACATAGTATAAAATTAAAAATATTATTTATTAAAAAAATATATTATTAAAAATAAAAAATATTATTAAATAAATGTATTAAAAGTGCAACAATAGCGTCTGTGTTTTGCCTGCTGTACACGCGAAATACGTGAAATAAATATATTATAACGTTTCATATGTATATACTCGAGGCCAGTGTGACTTTTAAAAAATCTGTAATTTCTTATTACAAGGATTCATTAATATAAGGCAGCTTTGGATTATCATTTGGGAAGAGAAACGTAACGAGTGTAGAAAAATTTTCGACGTACCTTGATGAAAACATAAGGCTTAGTGGTCCAAACGCTTGGACGCCAAGAAACGCAGGTTCAAATCCCTCCTAAGGTCCATTTTTACCATTTTTTACACTATGATTTTTTTTTAAATTGTAGCTCATAAATCATAGTACATAACAGTCCATATGATTTTACAATTACTTGATAAAATTATACAACTGGAAAATGCGAATATAATGAAATGAAATAAAAATCAACGAAAAAAAAATAATGTAAAAATTATATTTGAGTATTATATGAAACTGAAATTGAGAATATGAAACTAATTATCTGATATCTAGAAATTGTAACTGATATTATTCGGCTATTTATTTATTTTTTTATTATAGAACGTATAATAACAGTATTATAAAACCTCGCTAGCTTAACATAGCTTGTAAGTATTGAAAACAAATCGCATTTCATTTCACTCGTACCTTCCCATATTGATATTTGCCCACATATGTTACGAACAATTGAAAACAAACATCAGAAACTATCGATTTGAATTTACATACGCGAACTAGCGTTTTTCATATTCAGTGAACATTTTATCCTAAACAATTCTATCGGCTTTTTCTATGTGCATACATAATATAATAGAAACATTCTGGCCTAGAGTTACGGACTCGAGTTGAATTAAAATAAAATGAGAAGAGCTAGTGCTCTGAAGACAGTACTATATTTCCCTAGAGAAAGTAAGACTGACCGACAGATATCGATCTTTAGAATAGAAAGAATATATATATAGAATCATCATTTGGGAATAATATGATATCTTTGTTTTACTTCCTTTATGCTTAAATAACATAGTGGATATATCAAATACCTAGAGGTTTCTTTTCTTTACTTTGAAATCATATTTATATGAAAGGAAATACTTATTACGATTCAAATTAAGATGGTCACTAGTCAGTGACGATCTGGAAGTAAGGAAGTATGTATAAATATATATAAAGTAAAAGACTTAACAAACAGATAACTTATATAACTTTACTCACAGTTAATGTAAGTATTTTCTACAAAACTTTGGAACATGAAGCCTCTTTGTGTTCCTTGACAAGTATTAACATTTACACAGCTTTCATATATAAGTTATTGTTTTTGTTTGTTGGCATTATCATTTAAGCAATCAATCTCATGTTTGAAATGTTTAGTCTTATAGAATCCATATGCAAAAATGTTATTCAGGCTTCTGAATTTTCAGAATTAGTTGGTGATTTTGTATTACAAAAATATATTGACTTGCACATTATAATATTATGTAAGAAAAAAAAATATGTAAATGAACACGGCGGAGAATTCAATAAAAATACATTTTTATTACTTATTTAAATCAGTATTTACAAACCACCGTCTGGAACAACAAGATATTCCGTTTTGTGACATCGTTTTTTATTTGCAGCGAACGTTAGCAACTACGAGAGCGGGCGTGAACAATCGACGCTAAGTCCGGAAATAGGGCAGAAAGTCACAGGAAGCTTCCAGGTACTGTAATACTGTCACTTACTGTGCTTACTGAATGTAATGTACCATTTTGGTAAAAGTGTACACGGTGAGAAACTCAGAGCACTATTCGAGAATTATAGTTCGAGAATTTGTGTAATAGATAATTTTAGCTGTTTTTAAATTATGTTCTTATTTATAAAATAAATAATAAATGTTTATTCACTATTAAACCTTTATTGATCGCTTAGAAATCAATCTGAATATTTTTTTCTTTTTTTTTTTATACTCACGGTGTATCCCGCATATAGCAGGGTAGGCAGAGGGAACCTTATGCGAAAATATTACAACAAGATAAAGATATTAACCATATATTGTGCGTGACTAAAAAATATTTTTATTATATAATGAGCATGAAAATGGCAAAAAAATTACAATTATAAAATACAAATAAAAAATCACTTGAAACAAGTAAAAAAGCACTAACTAGTAGCGCAACTGTAGGTTCAATTTTCTAAAAAAACTTCGAGAAGAAGAATATTATTGACGATCTGCACATTTAATAATTATAATTATTACAAAGTAGGTGATTTACTTAGTTCAGTCGCTAATTATGTCAACGGGCAACGTACTCGGTGCGTCTGTGGTGATCGATAAAAACCAATGTAGAGGAAAATGGTAGGTAGAGTATTTTTATTAAAATAATTGAGTTGCGAGTCGAATATTGGATAAAATGTATGATATGAAAAGCTTAACGTATCGAAAATGTGTAAAGGAAATGTAGAATATAGTTAACATTTTTACATTACCAGCGGTCGTGGGTTCGGTAATATACGCTATTATTCCGGTTAAAATAATCATTTACAATGTGTAATAATAGTAAAAAAAGGAACTTAATAAGTAACGTATAATTGATATTGTACACGTGGTAATATATAAACTAGTCAATACTAATTTATTATTCCTCTAAAACAGTATCTAATGCAGCACAGTACATCAAATCCGGATGACGTCTGGGAAACGACAGATGTCGCTCTCGAACGAGGAGCAAACGGCCTAGGTCTTAGTATAGCAGGTAGTGAGAGTGGCGGCGACATCAGCATAACTAGAATAGCGCCTAGTGGGGCTGCAAACGCCGATGGACGCTTACAAACTGGGGATATACTTTTGCAGGTAAAATATTTCTTGTCTAAAACAATTAAATTCAATACTCGAATCTGAAGGAAAAATAGAGAACAGGCTCATAACTCTCTGTTCTCACTGTCTCTCCAGACAATTGTGCAGGAAAAAGAATAAAGGCATAGATAGGTCTTGGGTTTTCTATTCTCCTTATTTTAATATTCAATAAGAGTACATACGTCAGCACGTCTATCAAAGCTGCGGATGTTTTGCAAGATATCACTGTTTTTATTTGAATGAAAGTAAATAAGATTTTTTATATTGTTGTGGAATTTATTAGTATTTTGTTATATTAAGCTCCTGATAAATGTGTTCAGAACGTTAGACTGTAAAAAATACCAAGTTATAAATATTCCAATACGAAAAAACAAATTGCTTAGTAAAATAAATTCAATAACTGCGAATCCAAAGATTTTCTTAGATATTTACGTATTTTTACCATTACCTATTTATTTTTATATTTATCTAATATATATAAATATTATACTTTATAACATTTCATTTCAAACAATGTAAAAATATTAAACAGAAAAGAAGTAATCAATGACTTGCAATGAGCTACCGACATTAATATTAATAAGCTTTATCTCGTAGTTTAAACGCCGCTATGAAACTCCTTTTTAGTCAAATTTCAAAACTTTCTCTCTGACGCGGTAAGAAATATTACAGGAAATTTTACGCTTTATTTTAATACTTAAACATTTTCAGACAAACTTTAAGTATTATACGTCTCAGCATTCATGATTTGCTGTCTAACAATGAGGCTTATGCAAATAGTGCCGGAAAATTATACCGAGCCAAGTACGCCTGCCTTATAGTAACCTTAAAAGTTGTAATTTCCACAGAATTCTGAAGGTATTGTGAGACGGAACTTAACGCCGCACTTTACCTTAACACCAGAGCGAAGAAATTAAAATATTGAATATTTCATTTCCTCGATGTAACAATCGAACCCACAACCTATCGTACAGTCATACGCTTGTGCCCTGCACCGCGACTGTTCTCAATCATTTCTTTCTGTATGAAACGGGAAAACGAGAGTATAGGTTCCCAGGTTCCCTCTGCTGTTTGTGGAATACATTGTGAGGCTGAAAGAATTATTTAAAATAAGAACTTTATATAACAAAAAATGTTAATTACTATAACTGTATCTATCATCATATACAAAGAGAATGCATTTAAACACCATTCGGAGGCAATCATTAATCAGCCTCCGTCGCGATCTGATCCGTCCAATATGAATAAAGAAGATAAGCTTTACGCTTGAACTGATTTGGCGAATGTCCAAGACCTTTTCCAACATTGTATAACAAAATTAGCTTAATTTGTTTGTTATGGTCTGTGAAGGCGTTACTGAAAACTTTATTTGTATTCAAAAGTTTGTTTCAAACTAGTTTTATATAAATTATAGTCGCTTATGTCTGCTGTTTTAATTAAGTAAGCTTACGTCTTGCTCATTTCTATTATTACTTTATTAGGTCAACGATATCTCGGTGGAAGGCGCCCCACATTCTGTTGCCGTTGACGCATTACAAAAGGCTGGGAACGTCGTAAGATTAGTTAGTATCAGCGTATTGTTTAAGTATTTCACTTTTGACGTAGTAAAACCAGAAAATTTTTAAATGTGAATGATAAACAAATTTCAATACTTATTTTTGTATTAATTATTATAACGTAAGATTTTACGTTAATATGCTGATTTGTTTGTAATGAAAAATATTTTAAGGTTAAAGCTTAAAATATTTCTGTTTTTAAAGCTTAAGATATTTCTGTTTAACAGAGGGTTAGAAGAGCTCGTAGACCAATGGTTGTAACGCTATGCCGAGGGGCGCGTGGTTTAGGCTTAGGCATCGCCGGTGGGGCGGACGACGCTGCGGGGGGTGAAGGCATTTTTATATCACACATCGCCATCGGAGGAGCTGCTCATCACGATGGAAGATTAAAACTAGGAGATAAAATATTAGCTGTTAAAGATATTAACGTAAGTAGTGACTCTGTAATTTCAAGTACTAAGTATTAGTCATCCAAACGCAGCTTTGCCTGATCAACAAGCTTAATGTTATATTATAGCCTAATTATAAAAAAAATTTTCATAAATTGTAAAAATGGAACAAATTTTATAAAAATGGAAAATTGTGTAAAAATGGAACAGACATCCATTCTCATAAACTTTCACATTAAGAATATTAATATAGAACCCCATACTTGTATATATAGAATTTTATCTCAAATAACTATACAACATAACAATTTTAGAGAGAATATTACTCGTTCGGTTATAATTAATTGTTATAGTTATACACATTAATTTGAATTAGTAAAAGATATTTTGGCTGACGCCAAAACTTTGCCCCGATTTATAGTCATGTCAAGGGATTGCTGGAATGAGGATTGGGCGTATATTCGTGCGAATCGATTATATCAGTCGAGTGCACTCAGGAGGAAACGTTACAAGTACACGTAGCTTTGAACGTTAATTAACGGAAGGAAGTTTTTATGTATGTTTATTTTTCCTGATAAACATCTCTATTAAATTAATTGATAATATTTGGATTGGATTAGTTTCACTCTATTCTACTTTATATTCTATTCGGCTTGGAATCAGTAAATTAATGATGGAGGAAACTTAATCGCCACGTAAACTCTTCGATAGCTAAGGCGACCAGCGGGATGGTTCTTTTACTTTAAATCAATATTAATCGTTGTTACTTAGTCTAGCAATATAAGCAGGTACTCACATGCAGCCAAAGCAGATATGATCCAGGCCTCTTGTCTGTCCCTCGGGATCCCGGGATGCTCAGGTGGTCTGAAGTGCTGTGGCTTGAGGTCACTTTGTTCTCGCGAGTTAATAAAAATGTATCTTACAAAATAGACTGCAGTCAATACTATAGCGTGAAGGCGACTGTACCCATCTCAAGCACGAGCCCTTGGCTCGATGTATCGACCAATAGAAATAGGCGCGTTGACATCAGACCAGTCCATACCGGATATGTTCATATGCCAACTTTAAATACATAGAAGTGCCTGCTCGTTGAGACAAAGCAACAATCGATATAAAGTAAAAATAACTTATAAGAATATTAAGTGGCGAAACCAAATGATTTAAACGAATGATCAATGATAACTTAATATTTATATCATTAATTTTATACGTTATATTATAATATATAATTTTACAATAATCGTTATTAGTTCATTATATCTTTTATATAGAAATGTTGTATTTAGGGAATTGAAACACCATTGATAGGGGTGACTCACGCGATGGCCGTGGCTGCATTGCGAAGTACAGGCGACCACGTGACCCTCGTAGTATTACCAGCTGCTGGATCTATTCCACCAGTGGCCCGCACTGCACCATTATATTCGAGTAAGTATACATTATGCATATATTTACACTATATTTAACCCATTGCTAGCAAAATTTTGGAAATTTTTGTTTTCATAACAAATTTGAGTTAAATCGTCAGTGCTTTATTAGATAGTAAAAAAATCACCATTGGTTTAACCACAGTAATTTTTTTTAAAAGATATCATTTTCACGTGTAAGAAAAACAATTTGGTTATTCAGAAACGTATGTGAATTTTTACAGAAACACATTCACTTGACGGATTTGAACGTGTTAATAAAAGAGCTTTTAAAACTGTATATCGATTTTGCTCAGATAAAGCGCCCTTTCGAGTTACAGTCATGCAAAACTGGGGAACCGGAAATCCATTGAAATATTCGTTTTCTTTATTTACCTTGTTAAGGATGTTTTATAGTTGTAAATTTAAAAAAAAAAGTGCGAGGTGGTCTCACCCACCAAGGGTTTCGTACCATTTTCATATTTGTAGGTCAACAGAAACATGACAAATTTGTGGTACGGAACTCCAAAAAGCAAAAAGATTATACAAAAATATAACAATGAAAATAAATGCTTATAAACGTAATACACGTTGTATTTAAATGAGAATTATAAAATTAGCTTTCGATGTTGATCGAATACTAATTAATTTTATTCATGTGATGTTGACTTATATCATCGTATTGTTGTGTAATATTCATGTATTTTATATTAAACCATTATAATGAATGTAATTGTTTTTACCTTATTATATAATGAATCGATTATTATCACTTCTTTCTATCCAATCGAGCGTAACAGCCTTTTTTATCAGCTTCACGCTGTATCCCGCACACAGCAGGATAGGCAGAGGGAACCTCGGTGTTAAGACACTCCGTGTTGGCAGAACTCAACACCGCGCTTTGCGTCGACACCAGAGCGAGGAAAAATGGAAATATAAACGTAAAGAAATATTTCACTTCTTCGAGTGGGAATCGAACCCACAACCGTCGCGTTTACGGGCGGCACCCTTGACCACAGCGCTACAACAACATTATTATTATTAATATAAATACGTAATATATAATATATTTCTTAGTTTCCATAGGACGAGAAAAGAACTATCGTATGACGCATGAGCTTTAAAACAATATTATAGATATTTCAACATAAAGCACTATTATAATGTATATAAAATTATTATTTTAAAATCTTCTATTTTTACAAGGGCGACTTAAAATAATATATTTGCAGCGAGAACTCAAGCGACATCGTGCTCGACGCTTCACGACCTTTCAGAAGAGGAGCTGAATAAAATACCGAGGTATTTTTATAATGCAACTCACGTTTTGTTGCAACGGAATGCATATTGGCACCTATTCAATATATATATATTTATAGATATAAATAACTTGCTTGTATTCTATTATTCATAAAATATACAGAATTTTTTTTATTACACTACATTTTTAACATTGTAATGAATCAATAATGTTAAAAAATACAAAATTTGTACACTACTGTGATTTTAATGGTAGAGAAATGAAATCTATATTGGAAGTAAAAAATATTTATATTTATATATTTATTTTCTAAAATGAGCGAGCGTAATATTACGCAGAATGAATATGTCCATAGAATGAATAAATGGAGATGAGGACGCGATGTCTAGACTCTTTTGTAATCAACGAAACTGGAGAGTAAGTAAGAAAAACATTTATGTTTGCTGCACCATTACACACATACTCGCGTACCTACTCTGGTACTGTGTTTTGTATTGTTCAATTTAGTATTTCAAGCTTTTTCAAGCTAGTTTCACGCTGTATCCCGCATATAGCAGCATATGCGGCGGTGATCTGGTGTTAAAACACTCCGTTCTCTAGTTTCCGCCGAATTTTCTAGGCATGGCGTGTTGAGTGGCGGAACTCAATGCCGCGCTTTGACTTGTTACTAGAGTAAAAATGAAAATATTAATAAATAAAAATTCATTTCAACGAGTTACAATCGAACCCACAGCCGTCGCTTAAGCAGTCAACACGTTTGTGCTACTGCGCCGCGATGACTTCTTTGAGTTGAACTTATAAAACTATTGCAAAAAAAAACACAATTGAACCTCAACGCATTGTTTTTTTTATTACTTGCATTTTGTATTCAATGTTAGTTACGCTTTTGTTATATGGTTTACAAATGATTCGTTATCAGCCCATAATTGGATGCAAATGTAACAAGCGCCAACAATTAACGTAATGTGTTGTATTGAAAGTATTTAATTAATGTATTGTATTCAGTCTCTCGTGGCACGGGGGTGTGATTGGTACGCCGGTTGTGGGTTCATATCTTCGCTCTGACAACAAGGCCGAAAGCCCTATCTAGATTCGATACTTTACATGCACTTCGTAAAAAATCGGCGCAAATTATTGAACAGAGTGTCTTGACACCAGATTTATATATATAGGATACAGCGTGAAGCTGATTGATTAAATTATGTATAATTCTTATGCAGATGTGTCCGCATGGTTCGCCTGGTACGGACTGGTTCGAGATTAGGAATGGACATTGTCGGCGGGTTGGGCGGCGACGTAGAGGGGAGCAACGGTGGGGACGAGGATACTTGTGGAGTGTTTGTGTCCGGAGTGTCATCTGAAGGGGCAGCGTATGGACTCTTGCATAGGGGCGATAGAATACTGAGTGTAGATGGGAGAGATCTCACTCGAGCAACTCACGAACAAGCAGCAGCGGCTTTGAAGGTATTCATGTAAAAAAAAACATCTGTTATTTATTACGAATGTGTTCTATCTTCGAAATCACTATTTTAGATATTTTTAAATTAACCTAAATGTTAAGCTGGCTGTATGCCACGGTTTACTGCTGTAGTTTTAGTTTGTTACCTTTTGATTTGATTGACATGCGCTGATTGAAACGCAAACATAACAATAAATTCTTTCAAAAAATACTCGCAACGATTCAATTTACAGAAGAACCAATTATTTCAACTATATTAAACGACAATTTGTCGTATAAACTGTGGCTGGCTGTGGCCGATATCGGAGCAATTCTTGTCGGTAAATGATTATTTACAAATTTAAATGTAAAAAAAAATTGTTTAAAATTTTAAGTTTTTTTTTATATTATACTAATATTTAGGATAGAACTACAAAATCTACTTCACTTATTTTGAAAAACGATACATTCGAAAAATGAATGAATTTAAATATTATTTGAGGCCTATCGTGGCGCAAGCGTGTGACTGTAAGCGCCACAGATTGTGGGTTCATACTGACTCGAGATAATGATATATTTAATCATAAATTCTTTGTTCTGATATCAAGGCAAGCGCGTCCTTGAGTACCGCCACTCAAACGCAAAGCCTCCTAAGTTCGGTGGAAAATGAGGAGCGGATTCTCATATTACTAGTTTCGCTCTACCTACTCGCTGCTAAATGCGGGATACAGTAGGAAGAAAAAAATACGTAAGAGGAATTTTAGAAACACATTATGTAAAAGGAAATAAGGTTTACCTCGTAAAACCTAATAACGTGGACACAGCTGTGTAGATTGCCTATTTTATTAGATCCTGAAATGGTGTTGTGGGGACATATTTAGCTTATGTAGCAAGCTAAGCTTCTCTCTTTCGCTTTCCACTTTCCACCGATTCTAGAGGCATTGAGTGCGAGGAACGGAACTCAACACCGCCATATGTCTCGACACCAAAGTGAAGAAATGCAAATATTAAATATTTCATTTCCTCAAGTAGGGATCGAACTTACAACCTATTGCAGGCACGGTTTAACGCTTATGTCTCTCCGCCAAGACTGGCCTCAATTCCATAATATTAGATTAAACAATAAGAAGCTATTCTTAAAATTAAATAAGTAGGTAAAATATATATGTATATTTTTTAAATAGTATTCTGGAGGTGCAGTAACTATAGCTGCACAATATCAACCCGAGCACTATGAACGTCTCCGGGCGAAGATCCGGGCGATTAACGCAGCCGCAATGTCACCTCACGCTCATGCACGTGCACCTACACACATACCAGTACGTCCTGACGTCCACGCCGTGTACCCGAGGTAAGGGAATATTACAAATTTCTATGTAATTGATTTGGTGATAATTTAATATAAGATAGGGTTAGAGCGGGGTTGGGGATAGTTCAGCAATGTTTCATTAAATTGATAAAATATTCGATAACTTAACTAGTTCGTATTGCTTGCATTACGTGCGAATGAAAATAGAATATATTTATTTCTTAAATTCGTAGGTAAAAGATTAATAACTCATATAAAAAGTATCGTTTAAATATTAAACGTAAAAATAAACACAACTAAAAAGTTAATATTAAAATATATTATTAGCCTATTTGTTCGAAATTCTACGAGTACGAAATATATATATTCTCGTATATATATATTTTTTATTAAAATTAGCCTTTTTTTAGAAAACCTTTATAATCGTCTTTATAGTTGGTGTAATTAGTAGATAATATATATGAAAGTAAGATCAAGAACAGTTACCTGCTTGTTATGAGCCGATTCCATGCACACATGTCACCACGTGGATCCATCTCAAATGTCGGAACAATATTTTACAATTGCAACACTCTGTGTTCACCTATGTAACACAGAGTGTTTTTTATAGAAAAAAAGTATTTTAATCAGCTTCACGCTGTATCCCGTACACTGTACACAGCAAGGTAGGTAGAGGGAACCTCATGTTAAGACACTCCGTTCCCCACTTTCTGCCGAATTCTGAAGGCATTGCATGGTGAGTGGTAGAACTCTTTTTATTCTAGTATTAGTGGAAATAGTGTATAAATACATAAATGTTAATAAAGAGAAAAATAAATCATAACTCTAATTGTTAACTTTAACGCATTTCAAGTTTCAAACGAGTTTTTAAAAAAGAATAATTCAAACGAGATTAAAAAAAAGATGTATTAAAAATAATTATTATTATTGTTTCAGGTAGCAGTAATGTGGCTGTGGAATAGGATTTTCTATCTTGGTAACGTAGGTAGTGGACGTCAAATAAGCGTTTACAGTATGTTGTAAAAGTTTCTATTACACAGAGTTTGTACCTACGTTTGTATTATAAATCAACAATTTACTATGAAACTTGTTAAAATATCTTAACCTTAATCATCAATTTTTTTTAGAGCTTCACGCTGTATCCCGCACACAGCAGGTTAGACAGCGGGAACCTTGGTATTAAGGCACTCCGTTTCCCACTTTCTGTGTTTTTTTGTTCTTTTTAAATTTCTCTCTTTTCACTATTTCGGTATGTCATTGCGGTGTATGTATCTATGTAACCTATTTGTATAACACTTACAAATGACCATTAGTAAATTATTATATATAGTAAAGAATATTCTTAATTTTTCTGTATCAATCGGGGGTCGTAATTTTTTTGCATTTAGTATGTAAAGATACTATTTGTTACATTTTTGAAATAAACAAAATTCTTGAGGAAAGTGGTGTAATTCAATCACAACAAAACTGTTACGTAAGCTTTTGGAAATAGTATCACAAACAAAAGAAATTATATTAAAAGATAACATTAATATTTTGAGATCAAATAAATAACGATTTTGTGAATTATGAATCAATACCTGCATAATAATAATACCATGTATTCTCTATAAAAAATTATAATTACAAGGGCTATTTAGTACAAGTAAAAGCAAAACCACAGCAGAGTTACACATGAAATCAAAACGGCTGGGGCTTAGAAGCAACTTTAGTTAAGGGTTTTTTTAATTAAGGGTTATTTTAATATTTGGAAAATAATTTCAATTTCGCAAATTATATTACATTAATATTAAATGTTATAAAAATAAACGTTTCTATTTACGTTATACAATAAATATATGGTGGACTCATCTTATATAATATAGAACAAAAAAATATTAGAAAATAAAAACGAATACCTAAATTTTAAGTTTAAGCTGACCACTTTTTAAATGAACAATTAAGTTTATTAAATAATAAAAATACGACTACATATGAATAAACTGATGAAAACAAAATAATTAAATCCAAATTTTTTCAAATATCAACCGCACGAATTCTGTAAGATGTAATTCATATTAATTACACTCTTTTTAAATTATTAGTTTTAAGAATGTGTATAATTGATTGACTCATTGTATTGATAAAGTTTGTGAACTGTGATACTAAAAATAAATGTAATAATTACTATTGACACTGTGAAGTTAAATATACATGAATATTAATAAATGGTATATTAATTTTTCCCTTTCTTAACGTAGAGTTCGTCTGTTTGTATTATTTTTATTATAATGCAAATCTTATTGTGTAATTTGTATAAAATAATTTTTTTTGGGACCAGTCGTGGCGCAGGGGCATAATGTGAACTGCAAAATCAACTGGTTGTGGATTCGATCCCCACTCGAGGAAAGGAAATATTTATTTAAATTTATATTTTTATTTATTCGCTCTGGTGTCAAGGCAAAGCGCGGGGTTGATTTCCGCCACACACCACGCAATAGCTCCAGAATTCGGTGGAAAGTGAGGAACAGAGTGTCTTAAGACGAGGTTCACTCTGCCTAGCCTGTTGTGTGCGGGATACAGCGTGAAACGAAAAAAAAGTATTAAAAAAGTAGATAAATTTTAAGTCCTTGGTCAAAGCAAGCAGTGTAATCATTTCAGCGTAAAGAAAATAAAACGAAACCAGCGTTGAGTGCACTTTTATTGTTGGTGACAAACATCATTTGAGTCTTTTTTTTTAATAATTTCCTTTTGATATAAAATTTTGTATTTTAAGCAAGCAAATTTTAAACTAAACATTTTATTGCGTATTGGAAGTTCCTCAAAAGCTACTGCATAGTCACATACCAAAAGTACTAATAAGCCTGAAACGAAAATAACATATAAAAAATTTCTGGTGCATATTTTAGTGCAGTTGATAAATAAAAGGAAACTTACGAACATTTTTATAGAGCAGAGCTTAATAATATTTTCGATAACTTTTTAAAACTATAACTTAAACTTAACCCACACATTATTCAATAAAACTTCTAACGTTTGACGTCGTTTCCCCTGATGGCCTTATATTAGTTTTGGAAAAAGATTTTATCAAACATATGGCTCCCATAATACGGTTCTTATGTATAATAGTAGAGAAACTTTGACAACGTCAAGCCTGATGTTATGAATTGATGCAATCTACGATGACAGAATATATTACTCTAGAAGATACCTGTTGGTTCTTGATTGAAAGATGTATACCTCTTCACTTCAGAGTTTAAGGGAATGTGAAGAACGAAAGTATTTTAATAGGTGTCTTGACACTGGGTTCCCAGGTTCCCTTTGCCTGTCCAGCTACGTGCAGTTAAGAAAATATCAAAGTCCGTAATATAAATAAAAAATCGATTGTATATAGAAATTAAGAAAATTTTAATTTTAAAAGCAGAATATTCTATTTAATAAATATTTTTTAAGCCTACCTACATTTTGAACAATAACTTATCAGTTAATTTCATAAAGAATGTTATATCTATTATAACAATTAGCATTAATACATTTATTATATAAATTCATGAGTAAACTAATCTTATATTATATATACATAAAAATAACGATATATTAAAATACACATATTTTTAATATAAATAATGTGATGTAGGCGAATAACATCTTTTTTGAGATTATTCTAATCTTTTAATTCACTGCAGATGAATTTTGTGAATGGAAATATAATGTTCAAAGAAAATAATATATAATAAGTACTTTAGTAAATTATAGTTACTGCATAAGTATTTTTCTATTAATTAATATGTTGCTTTGCAGTATGCACTTATGCAGTAGATCACTGCGCAACTTTTAAATCATTCTCTATACCGCAGGTTAAAAATCAAATGTAATTGATTTTTAACGTGGTTATTTTAGAACTTATTATAAAAAGATTTATAATTCTTGAGCTTTATAATTTTTTTTATCCTTATATTATTCTTTATTTGCAATTTTTAACATCAAAGTAATTGTTATAATAAATGTCAAGATTAGTTCTCATTAACACTTTATCCCGCTCACAACTGGGGAACCCCAGGGAACCTTATTAACGCTTCGTTTTTTAACGAAGCCATTATATTTTTGTTCGAAATTCAAAATACGTAAAATTATATTGATTTAGTTTGGAATTTTTAAGCATTTTTTAATATCAAACTCGTGATAACTTTGAATTATATAGAAGTTCGATTTATCGCCGGTTCAAATTAACGAGAGTCGACTGTATTAGAGAATCGAGCAAGAATACAAACCGTACAAAATTAAATTGCAAGCTAAATAAAAACTTGTAAAAAATTTAATTTAAAATAAATTATTTAAAGTTAATTCTATTTTATTATTCGCTGCAAGGAAACATGACAATTATTAGGTTACAAGCGTGTAACTATACACGCGATGGCTGTGGGTTTTATTCCCACTCAAGGCAATGAAATATTGAATAATTTCATTCCTTCAATCTTGCTGTGTTAAGTTCTGCCACTTCAATCTGGTGGTTTTGAGTTCTGCCATTCAATACGAAATGCCTACAGAATTCGGCGAAAAATGGGTAACAGAGTGTTATATTACTAGGTTCCCTGAGCCTGCCCAAAATAAAATATTTAACAGGGGTGTAATATATATATATTTTTCAATATTGTACCAAATTAATACATGTGAAAACAACGTAGCCTACGAAAATTGTGATATCCAGATGAGAAGCATTCATCTCGCAATACAGCCGTCATTAATCTAGCTAATTGATCGTATATACAATTTATAGTTTTCATCAATAGTGGTAACAAAGTCATAAAATTCTCAGCCGGCATCCGTTACAGTTACACGCTCTGTACGTACTCGTAGTCATTTCGTAAATACCGGAAGTTGCAAAATCAAATTTTATGAAAATACTTGTTCGTAGCTTTTCAGTACTGTTATTATATTGTTCTATAGAGTTAGAGACATTATCCGAGTACGTTTAGCGTATAGAGATAGTTACATATGCTAATATTACATTGTAATATGTTTGTAACTTGTAGTTGTTGCATAACTATTTCGCTCAGCTTTACTTCTTTCTAAAAAATATGTTACTTCAATCAATTGCAATATTTTAATATATATATATAGTTAAAATAGAGGCCATAGTGAAACTACTTTTTCTGCTTACACTTGCTGTACAATTCGTCATTTGTCTTCTAGAATTTACCTTCTTTATTCGTACAAAAATATGAAGAAGTTGTAACTAGGTCTATGGCGTACCCACAGATAACTATTGACATGAAATTGTATTTTATATAACTTCATGTAATAAATTTTATAAAAAGTTAATAATTTTTATTAAATCGTTCTTACGATAAAATCTTTAAGGAAAATTTCACCTAATTAGTAGATGTCTTACAGAAACTCTTAAAAACTTGTTTCTCGCCCTAAGTAATTTTGTTTCTCAAGACTAAGATCATATTATATATTATACAGTATTATCTAATATTATTGTGTTAAAGATTATTGTGTTTAACTTTCAGTATCTGTACCTTAAAGTACCTAGTATACTAAAAAAATATCTACGTATTGTGACAATATCTAGGTAGACTGATCACCAGCCAAAGCATTTATTCAATTAATATATATTTTAATTATGTTCGGGGACGCAGCTACAATACGAATTTAAGAATATACTTACATATTAATATATTATATAGATGTACCAAAAATATTGCACCATTTATTACGAGAATTGTGTTGAAGTATTGTAAAATGCATGAATTAATTTTGTAGACATGAAGTGATGCGTCGATTGGTTTTCAAGTATGTACTTATGTTTAAATACACGTATATATACGTAATCTCTCTAGATCGTTACAAAAGACACGCATACTTTTATTGCAGTAAAATAAAACTATATGTCATTCAAACAACGTTCATCTCAGCCAGGCAGTTAGCAATATAAAATAGCTGCTTGAATTATTCTACCTCAGGCATGAACGACATGAAACAATTTTTTTTATTTTATTGTACATATTTTCTCTACTATTCAGAAATGTTATTACTTTCACTGTATCATTTCTTTTCGATTTTTATAATTATTAAATATAAATAGCTGTTATTTATATCTCGTGATATTTTATGTTACATTTTTTTTCAATTTTATAATTTGAAATTACAATTCAGAAACAGCGGGAGAATGTGTCCTCATTCAATATACAATATAAAATAAAAAAATATATATATACGTAGGTAGTGGCTGTAGCTGTATAGCACTACAATCTCATATAGAAGATAACTGTCTAATATCACTTGACAAAGGTTAGAAGTAACGTTGAAAAAAATATATGAAAAAGGACGAAATTCATTTTAAGTATTTGTAGGTTGGTAACATATTCGCGAGCAACCTACTTCATGTATTTCCTCTATTTTATTTCAGAATTACTATATTTTTATTCTTGTCTTATTATTTCTTTGTTCTTCAACTTTTTTGCTACTTTTTGGTGTCAAAGTAAAAAAAATGATCAGGTTTTTCATTTTTTACAAATTGATTTGTATGTCGACCCATGACGCTAAAACAAACATAGTAAATAAAATAAATATATTTAGGAGACTGTCGTACTACAAAATGTCAACTGTCATAGACATATATCAAGTGATTCAATATGTAATGTGTTCCAATTAATAAATATTGTGCATTGGTTTAAAGTGCTGCTATAATTAACACTGAGTAAGTACTTATATGTGTTTTTGAATCGTCATTGGTGTTTTATATTACTTTTTAGCCGTGTAAGCTTAAGTTAATAGATATTTTTATGTTTAATAAATACAATTGTATTTTGTAAAATTAGAGTTGTGTTGTTTTTCTTTTTATATTTCACTTCTGAAACCTTAAAATATAGTAAATAAAATAAATTTAATATTAGCTTGCTAACTTTACATACAACAGGTAGCTTTACGTTTATGAGACTCCATAGCATGAAAATATAATATAGCAAGTATCACACGAACGCAGTCTGAGACTTGAAACTTTATGAAGCGCTTCGAAGCACACATTGTCCATTGTGTTAATAGTACAAGTACTAGAGAATTTTGTGCCGACGTTGTGTTGTATGCGCTTGTGTGAAGTGCGTTTTGTTTTTAGATAATTCATAGTTAAGTGGAGCACCAGGTTCCTGGGTTGTCTCTGCCTTTCTTGTATAAAAGAAAACTCATGTTTCACTTATGGCAAAAAAAATTAAAACTATTGATAGATTCCAAATGAACTGAAGTTATTGGAGTAGGTAAGGTAGCGAGCAGGAAATAAAAAAAAATATTTAAAAAAACAAAAGCTTCGACTGCATAAAACTAATAAGAAAAAAAAGCCCAATAGTTTATTAGGATTAACAGTCGGGATTAACCTCTTTAAACTATGAGGAGTTCCTGGTAAAGATTTTATTGATTGAAGGATTACTTATAGGTCTTGTTTATTGGGATTGTTTTTTTATTTTTCACTTCTTGTTAGAGTTTATTAGGACATGTAAATATTCGGTACCTTTTTCGCTTTCCCGGTCGTGTCGCATTGTAACTCCACTGATTTCAGAATGTAAAAGACCAAAGTATATATATTTTTCTATATTTTTCCAAACTATACATAATATATAACTATATATATATATAATTTTCCAAACTATATTATTCAAGTTTCTCATTGAATTATTCTTATTAGTATTTCGGTAATTATAATCATGCTATCATGATTATCAATACCGAAATACCAATAAATATAATTATAAAAATAATTATATAAATAAGGTAATAATTATATACCTTTTTGAAATCCTCATATTGAGATCTTGAATTTGAGAACCGTGTATGTGAAAGTGATAGAAGTCCAATGGCGCCTCACAGCCGCCATTATAATTTTTTTAACGTCACCTATCTAAGAACACTTGGGCTGCTAAGACGAATACCTAACGATACCTCTAGTACGAAAAATATATAGATATTTAATACCATATAGGTATGGGTCATATACATTAATATTTATTGATTTATTCCAAATTTTAAGAGAAAAATAATTTTACTCAAAAACGGCTGGTATAAAAATAAAACGAAACGACTATGATAAAGTAACTCGAGCTGTCATTATTTCTGTATGTAAACGTAATGTAGATTGTAATTTTGAGTGTTGATTAATTTCTGATGTAAGTGGATATTCATAACACAATTAGCGGTCTCGGAATGTTGTTTATATGAGTTATGCGTTACCTTTTTTTTAATATTAATTATCTTACATTATTTATTGAGGCCGTCGTGGCGCAGCGGCGCAATGGTGTGACTGTAACGCGGCGCTTGTGGGTTCGAATCAAGGAAGTGAAATGTTTATTTACGTTTATGTACGCTCTGGTGTCGAGGCAAAGCGGGGCGTTGAGTTCTGTCTCTAAACACTCAATACCTCCAGAATTCAAAGAAAGAGCGAAACGGAGTGGCTTAACACTGGTTTCCCTCTGCCTACCCTGCTATGTGCGGGATGCAGCGTCAACCTGATAAATTTTAATTTTTCGAATTCATAATTTAGGTCAACTCTAAAGGCATTAGGTTTATTATTCATATTACGGCATTTTTTATACAAAATGTGGGTAAAATGAATAATAAACACTCGTTTCCTCTGATTGTGTTATCTTGGAAGCTTATTATTATGTTCTATGGAAGTGTAGACCGGGATATTTGATATTATTTTAGCTTGATGCCTCCACGTGATCTTGAATACAGGGCTTGACAAACAGACAGACGGACAAAATAGTGTTTCGTTTATCGTCTGTTTATTTTTTCTTATATTCTATAGTACCACTTTGTTTTTATATTTTTACCGCAAGAATGAAATAAGTAAAAGCATACATAAAAGACAGCCTAAAGCTTTAACCGAAAAGGTCACTGGTGCCAATTCCAGAATATTAATAAATATAGATACAGCTCGACTCCAACACTTACCAAAAATAGCATTCCCGCTTCATGACTAGTTCTTTACATGGCAAAAGTTTTCGTTGTAAAACCGCCACAAAAGATTATAATGTATTATATTATTGCAAATAGCCTAAGTTTCTACTTTATGGTAGGTGACCATGTATCTTTCTTTATTTGGCGTTACTTCTGAAAGGACCCGACTTTCAATTTAATATTATTAGACTATTATTCTTCAAAATGGCGTAGGTCTGGGGGCCCTGAGATCTCAGTCTAATATAAAAGCTGTAACAATATTTCGACTTACATTAGATTTTTAGTTTCACGTTGTATTCTGGACATACCAGGGCAGGCAGTTTCAACCTGGAAATCTAGTGTTAATACTCTCCGAAGAAATGACAATATTAAATATTTCATTTTCTCCAATGAGAATCGAACCCACAATCTGTCGTACAGACGCATCACTGTGCCACTGCGCCACGACCGGCCTCAATTTTTAATCTACATATATATAATAATCTCACATTCATAAAGCGCATATTGTTGATTAAAGGGAATAAAGTCGTATCTACCAAATATGTGCAGAAATGACTAGAGTTTTCCTTAATTTAATTAAGACTATATTAACATTAGCGAGAACAGAGATTAAATTAACTGAGGAGTCAGAGCTATTGTCGTAAGATAATATATTTTGAGTTAATTATGATAAAATATTGCAGGAACTTTCAGTTTGCTCAGTTATAGGAGGTTTTCAGAATTTATAATTTATCTTTGTATCTATTATTACAATATTTTGTTAATATTGTATTATTATCTTTTTCTTAAAAATCATTTCAGAGTATAGCAAAATATATTTAGTATTATTTCAATTTCATTAATTTTTCTTCTCATTCCACGTTTGCTTTCTTAGAAAGAAAATTTAATATATATTAATATACTTAAAATATATAAACACATATTATATGCATTAGACACACATGTTTGCGTGAGTATCCTTCTTGAACTAATAACGCTGCTAGAATGACGAAGTTGTATTTTGCTTAGTTTCCGTTACGTGCGAACTTCCTGTTTACTTATGCCTGATTGCTCGCAGACAATTTATGCACAATTCGAAATCTGACTTCCCGCACTGGTGAAACTATTTGATTTCTTACTTATTATATAAACATATCTTTGAAGCATGTGTAATAATTAAAATTAACAACCGGTTAAGTGCGAGTCGGACTTATCGTTTATCGTTTGAAGTACGGTACCCTAAAAACTATTAATCTATAAAGAAACACTAAAATGAAAATAAACAATATTTACATATCTACATTATCAAGCATTTCAAATCTAACGATAGATATATGTATATATAGGTTATATAGTTTAACATAGTTTGAAATGAATCAAATAGTTCCAAACAAAACTCCGGAATCGTTCAAACTACACTCATATATCATCCGTTTCCCATAAGTTTACAAAGTCGCAGTGAATCGGCTGAACTTAATACTAAATAAAAAGTTTGAGGAACAGACGCCGCAGTATCTTCTAAATATTATATAAGTGTATGATATAAAAAGCTATAAGTATCAAAGCATTTAACTTGGGGTTAAACCGTTATAATACGTACGTAGGTTATTTATTTCGGTTTATTCATAGTTAGATTTGAACCTGTAATGAAGCTATGCACTTAGATTAACATTTTGAATATTATTTTTTTAAAACAAAACAAACTGTAGATAATTATATTATTATAGCTAATTATTATTTGAAGATCTGAAATAGATCATTTTTATAAAAAATACTTATAAAAGATGCCCATAATTTAAATAATTTTAAATATTCGTTTCTTTTATTGTTAAAGGCTCTATTCAAATCATTTGATAGACACAAATAAACGTTAAAATATGTACATATATTATGTACATACATGTACATAGCGTCAACAAGCCTTCATACTACCTACCTAGCCATACCTTCAGTCCTCGATAATGTCCCTAGAGATACGACATTACGTGAACGCACGTTCGGAACCGAATAGTAATAGGATTAAATCCATATTTCTTTATGTTATACAGAACTGCAATCAAAGGTAAATTATAGAATTTTATCACTAAAAGAATAGATATGGTACATACAGACTGTTCAATGTAAATTGTATCCAGGCAACTATTTCTTTATCTAAGGACTGCCTTGATTTTTTTATGTTTTAATTAAGTATTAATATCATATAATACAAAAGCTCGATTTAGATTTGCTATTAGCAACATATATATATTGATATTATTTATGGGTCTACCTATTCGAGATCATTTAAAAACTTCGTTATCTGTTCTCTTATTGAGAAGTAGAAAAGGTGGCGCTCCCGAGAGCATATAAATTTGGCCGCTAAATATAGTTTCTGGATCGCAACATTTATATTTTCGGTGATATTTCATCTCAGATATAGACAATAGCATTTATTAGGTTTTATATAAATCAATACTTCTTCATTTAATAGCACTGCATGCGCTTTCGGTTTAATGTCCGTATATTACTGCACTGAAAAGAAAAAATAAATAAAAGTAGTAATTTTAAGTATATTATTATTATTCATTTGTTGATTGTTAATGATATGCGATTTTATGTGTATAAATATTATACTGATATCTGTGCTAATAAGGCATTCTTAGCTTAGTCTAATTAGACGACAATATTGTATTAATTATACAAGTATTATATTGTTGTGCGATCGCTAGATAGTCCTGTGACTTGTTTTATTGCTTATATATATACAAGCGATCCATTCGCGGCTTCATATGCCAGCTATAATCCTCTTATTATGCTTGTATTTGGCATAAGACTACGTGGCACCTTGATGCCATCAGCGGCAAGGCCAAAAAATATTTTCATTAAAAATTCGAGAACTATAAGTTCAAATTACAATTTGTCAAATAAAAAACGGTAAAATATAATCGTGCTTTTTTGAATATTTTTTTGTGGAAAACATTCCTTAAATGTTAAAACAATAACATGGCATTCACACGATACATACGATTATATTGTTATTTAAGGCTAACTAAGAGTTAAACCGTAATATTACATAGCCCATTTCTGAGGAATGCAGCTTTCATACAAAACAAAAAAAAATCTGATCAGTAGTTCCAGAGATCTTAACGTTTAAACAAAGAAATAAACTTTTCCGCTTAATTATAATAGTTGTAATAGACAAATCTGCAAAATAATTTGAAATATGATACTTACATGAAAAAACCTAAAGGATTTGTGTAAAATTTCCAATAATCTGTTATGAAAGAAAAGCTCAAAATAGATTCGAAAATAAATTTACATAATACCTGAAGTTAGTTCTCCCCGAGAACTTTAAAAGTGCATGATGCGAAGTCACGAGAAACTTGCTTGAATGCAATACATTACGGTTGTTTGTCCACCATAAATTTTGAAGCATACTTTCTGCATACAAATTTTCAATCAACTTACAATGTATTTGTGCAGTTAAATCAATTATTTTTTTATAATATAAAACATATACTATATACTCGTATATTATATTTTGAAAGAATTTTCCTCTCACTTCTGATCATCTCATCTTTCTATGATAGAGCAAAAACTTCATATAAATTTTTTTTCAACACCACGCTCTCTACCTGCCTACTAATGAAAGCAAAATAAATACTTACATAATATATAATAAATAGAGTCCTGCTAAAGTGTAATATCAGATTGTACTACTCCAGTTATTGGAATGTGTACGCTATGAAATGTTAACCCATTCGTTGGTTTCACGTTCATGTAGAACTATCATGTTTTCAGGTCAATTGCTGGAGGTGGATTTAATGTTCCGAACATGCCATTAAATCTTAGTATTGAATAATCACTGTCTAGTGATACAATAGCCCGGCTTCCGCCCCAGACACTCGTCCTGGCGCAGTGGTACCAGTGGGTTACTATAAACGCGACTGGTTCTGGGTTCACTCGAGGAAATAAAATATTTATTTAAATTTCTATTCTAAATATAAAAATATTCATCTACAGCGAATAAGCCAGGTTACTAATTTACCTAGAAATCTATTTTTTGCTCTAGCTTACTATATTAAATTAAATAATATTACTCACTCACATATGATTCGTAAATATTCTGCCATAATAAGTTAACCTCTTGTCAACGACAAGCCAAGTGTGAAATTAAACTTTATTTTGCGCGGCGCTAGGGTAGTTGCGGCTTCGGTTGACAGCAGATAATTCATGCTAAATAATTTATACATTCATTTAAACTGTATATCTGTAGGAATATAATTTTTAAATTAATCTTATAAAATAAAAAAAATATTATTTAATTTCTAATTAATGTATACAATATTATTATATTACATGTGGCTTCGCCCATATAAACATATTGTTATATTCTTGCCAAATTATAATAAATATTTACATAAATCGTAGCCTATGTGTTATTCTGATATATTAACTATATGAGTGCAAAGTTTTATCTATATTCATTTCGTAATTTATTCGTGAAAATGGAACAAACACCCATAACTCATAAACTTTCGATATTTCATTTTCATAATTATAGTAATAATAAATAGGTATGAGCTGTTTAATATTTCTAATTAATACTAATAAGGAACAAAATAAAACTTCAAATATTAAGTTAAAAAAGCGGTTAAGTACAAGTAGGACTCGTATTTTAGTTCAACGGGAAGCACAACTTATAAATTTTGGCCAACTATTTTTTATTATTTTAATACATATAACAAGAAGTGATGAAAGTAAATGATGGCGAAAGTAACTCATACACGTACATTAGTCTACTCTTTAACTTCAGTTGTAGTTATTATGTTCTTCTCGTTGTCTACTTAACGAGAAGAACATAATAAATGTTCTAAATTGAAAACGATATGTATGAATTTGATAGACGCTTATGATTGCGATGTAATATGATGGTTAATGGCGTACACTGTTCATCTATGTTGGACATCACTGGCAACGCTTTCACGGATTTTACAAGGATAAGGATTGGCAGGCTGAACAACGAGAATTATCGCCTATGAATAACCAAATGTGGTAAGATAATTAAATCCCTGTTATTTATAGATTCTGGGTTGGAAATTTTATAGCACAGTTGTTATGTACGGGATACAGCGTGAAGTTAAAAATACATATAATATATTATCATACTAATATACATACAGATAGACATTGAGAAACTAGTGTTGTAACGCAGTGGCGTTTCTCACTTTCCGCGGAATTTTTCATTATCTCTAAATCGAAATAAACTTGTATCTTCAGTTGAGGGACTTGTATCTTTCCTCATGGGGTGAACGGAATTTGGTTCAAATCAGTCCCAAAAAGACACAAGTTTTCGCACTAACCACAAAAAAAATCCATTTGGCGTATCGCCAGTCTATCAAAACGCTCCCCTTATAACCGCAACCAGTATCCACACACTGGGCATTAGCGTCTGGGCCTCAGTGACTGCCAGTATCGCGATCATCTAGAAAGCCAGGCCAAGTAACTGGGGGCGAAAACACCGATTGGCCCTGTATTATATTATATACGAGATATAAAACAATCCAACTACGAGTATAATATATATTAGTCACAAAATAGAAATGGATATGTACCTTGTCGGCCACAAGGCCAATGGCAATAGATCTCTGACAGCCTAAACGTGCATGTCGCTCGGCCAACCTCTGCAGGGAGTGCACGTGCCGATAGCGAACGTCCGGACTCTAGACATTTAAACTATTACGGGAACATTTTTACTTGCTTTACAATTTTGCAGAACAACCAAAGTAAGGTATATTACCTTACCTGACAGAAGGTATTTTTTTGGTATCTTGTATATTTACAAATTTCTTTATTACTTTAGATCAACCTTTTAAATTTACCGCTGAATTGAATTTTGACAATTAACGTATCGTTACTTTCATCTTAAATCCAAGTGTGTTAGATAGGTTATGGACTATATTATGTATTATATTTGGCACCAAAAGTAACATTTTCGAAAAAATATTCATCGATACCAATCGAGTGAGACATCAAAATACAGGGTTTTTTACGTTATTTTAAATTTAAAAAAAGTATAACAGCTAGATATTTACTTAAAACCAAAATTTTACGTCAAAACTTTAAACATATTATTAAACATATTATTGAATATCTTAGTATATTATATAATAAATTAATTTGAACATTCCTCTATAAATCCTTCAAGACTACGGTAAAAGGCCAGTCGCAGGGGCACAAAATGTGACTGTAAACGCGACAGGTTTGGGGTTCGATCCCTAGTCGAAGAAATTAAATATTTATCTAAATTTATATTTCTATTTCTTTGCGTTGGAGTCGAGACAACGCACGGCTTTGAGTTCCACCACTCAACACTCAATGCCTCCAAAATGCAGCGGAAAGTGAGGTAAAGAGAGTCAGAGAACCACTTGGTTTCCTCTGCCTACCCTGCTGTCAAATGAAAAAAAAAATTAAAAATATATTAAATATATTAATATGAATACAACTAAAAAAGCAAAAAAACAACTAGGAGTACGTTAGAGTTAACAGTCGGGACCCATTTCCTCCATTTAAATTTTCACAAGTTGTCCTGTAGAATTTAAATACGTCCCGAGTGCCAATTCTAATGAACCTTTGGATTTTTTTTTGTTTTCCTTCAACCTTGTGCAGTTGATTTTTTAATTATAATTAATTATAATTAAAAAATCAATTTACGTAAACGAAAGTTGACATTTTTTTTTAATAGTAATTAAATACTTAAGTATAGTATTACAGGTAAATGCATAAAATAATTAAAAAAATAAAATATTACGTAAACTTAGTCACTGTTAATAATACAATGTAAAGTTTCATTGCCACTCATGGAAAAATAAAATGTAAGAATCTTTTATTACAAAATCTTAAAAAAATATGTGGTCTAATAATCGGCCCATTTTTGTAAAATCATAACTATTTTAAATTTTAATAAAGAAATTTCAATTTCGAGTTTATGGCTGGTAAAATAATCTAGAACGTCAGAATCCTTGTCAATAACGAGCCGTGTGTAAAATTAAATCCTCGTTTTGCTTTTGTTTCTCACAATGTTGACATGACTGAAGCCGCGACAGACAGCGGATATTCGATGTCGAAGTATAAAAACGGTTAAATTACTTCGCTTCTCATGTTTCATCCATTTATTTTATGTGTTTATATAAGGTGATTTATTAATATATATGATTGGTAGAATTGTAATATTCTATTGATTGTTGAAGTTATTTACATTAGTGGTTTGGTTTTAGAACTGTCTGTCTGTTGATCTGAAGCTTCCTGAAGCTTTCCTTAGTAATTTACCTGAAGCAATCAGGAACGTACCTTTAGGTAAATTACTAAGACAGATTCATGGGAGCTTAAAATTACAGTTAAGAAGTTAGTATTCTTTTTTCAACTCAAAACAACTTAAAACACTATGCTCCCTACTTTTTGCCGAAATCTGTAGACATTGTATGTTAAGCGGCGGAACTTAACGCCGCACTTTGCCTCTATACCAGAGCGAAGAAATGAAAATATTTCATTTCCTCGGGTGGGAATCGAACTCGCAACTTGTTCCATTTACGAGAATGACGCGCTCGTGCCTCTGTGACACTGGCATCGTTAGAATGCGAATATATTTATTACAAAATTGTTATCGAATACTCAAAACTCACGTTTAATTCTTAAGTTATTCTCGAATTTCTAAGTAAGCCCCTAAGTTACGTTTAGAAAAGTAATTTTCAACAAGTTTTATTTCGAATTTAATATACAATTGGAAAACTTTGCTCACAACCCTCGCAAAACGTCACTTAAGAATTTATGACACTATTATTTCTCCCGGAGACTGACTGACTGGAGAAAAGTGACAAGAGGAAACGTGAATGTTTTATGCCTTTGTGCAGATGTTCCTGACATTTGATTTTAGTAACATGCCTATCCTACTGTGAGAAATATAATACAGAGTTCACGTACTAGTAGATCCACTTTTGCATGTAGTGTACATATGTATTAAAACCTCCTAAATATAATAAAAAACGGTAAAAAATATAAAATGCAATTAACGTAAAAAATTAAATTTTAAGTGTGCATAAAATTTATAATTTATAGAGGCCGGTCATGGTGCAAAAGCGCAAGCGGGCAACGGTAAACACGACAGGTACGTACGTACATAGTTTTGATTCCCACTCAAGGAAATCAAATATTTAATATTTGCATTTCTTCGCTTTGGTAATGAGTCAAATCATGGTGTTGAGTCCCGCCACTGAAAACTTAAGGACTCCAGAATTTGGCTGAAAATGGGAAACGGATGTGACGTAATAAGATCGAAGAGTTTTAACACTAGGTTCACAGGTCCCTCGCCCTGTTATGTACAGCGTAAAGCCATTAATTAATTTTATTATTAATGTTATTTTGAATTATATTCATTTTCTTGGTCTATATTGTAAACGTGACACTTTAATTTTATAAGTAAAATACTTTAAACAGGCGTCCACAGGTAAATCTTACATATTATATAAGTAGGCTCTACTTCGTTTACAATGACATTTATCCTAAACGTAATCCGTTAAGTGCCTAACAAAGAGCGAATACTTGCTCATCGACTTAAGCAACTCTACATACGAGTATATACGCTACATTCAAAATGGCAAGCTTTTAAAGTCGACTAAATCTACAAAAGCTTTACAATATCAAAATTGGTTTAGTTTTAAATTAATATATTTGTGTTATATTTATACAGAAATATACATACTTCAACATAAAATAATTATAATTGTGTTCATTATAACGAATTGCTACTCTTTGGAAATTATTTATGGACTACTTTATTTTCCGTCTGTCTGTTTCTTTTTTTTTGGAAAAAGACAAAACAAACGAGTCATACTTCTTCTTTAAGGTTTTTACCTTGGAATACTTAGTAACCAGTGCCTCGGTCCAGATTTGATATACATCACGTTTGGTCAAGGAAGCAATTGTGAGGCATATCAAATGTGGACTTTTGTGGATATTTGTATAAGCTTATATTTGTAACTCATCTCAAACCAAATCCAATTTCATAACATATATTTTCCAATTGACCTGTAATTGCAAAATTGATACGAAACCCTCGGTTGGACGCGTATAAATCGCACTTGTCCGTTTTTGTATTTACTCACTATTCTCTACAACTCCGGACGTATACGAAAACGCTGAAAAACATTAAGAGCCACAATCTTATATACACTTTCAGTTTCATCTCTTAATTCAATGAAAGCACAGTTAAGAGCCCAAATAAATTGCTCAGGCAATTTGCTCGAAGGCAATGCAAATAATAGGAAAGATTATCACGCCTCTTGAAAAACAGCGAGAAAAGCCCTAAAGAGTTATTCATATAGAAGCAATCGCTTATTTCCCGGGAGTGACTCAAATCTGTCTTAGTAGAGATTTGCAGATATTTCTTTAAGGATCTCGCGAAAAATTCTCATTGTTTAGAAATGTATTGTTTGAGAAAGAAAAGGATTTTCGGCAGTGTCCCTACGTCGGCATAATATTTTCGAATGTGCTTACTTGTTTTTTACTTAGCCCGTCGTCTATTTAAAATACATTGGAATGAAAATTTGCATAGAGTTGTACACATTTTATTTGCATAAAACATGGTTTTACCGAGAAATATATTTAGGCTGCAAATATATTAGCCGTGTGATCCTGGCTTAGAATCGGATCACCCTGGTACTGTCGGTATCGTTAGAAGCGACTAAAGTACATGTGCTAGAGTCACTTCGCCAGTAATGGCAACACGCATGGGCAGACTCGACCGGATTAATACCACCCCCGGCATTTAAAACTGGCGGGAAGTAGTGGCTCTTACCACTGCGTTTCGCATTAGATAATGCCGGGCCCCGGCGTCACACATCCTCCACCTTAAAAGGCCGGCAACGCACCTGTAGCTCCTCTGGTGTTGCATGGGGTCGTGGACGGCGGTGATCATTTACCATCAGGTCACCCGAACGCTCGATTGCCTAAATAAAAAGAAAAGAGATAAAATAAAAAGAGATGATACATTTTATCATAAAGAGTAAGTAGTACGTACCGGATAGCTGAAAGTACGAAATTATCTCTCGACTAAAATATTTATACATATAGAGATGGGCGCGCACTGTAAATAACACACGATACAAAAGGTCCATCAGATAAAAGCCACTTCAGCTCGATGTTGGCTTATTTACGGGGTATTGAGGTCTTATCGTTTCATGGCGTTGATAATATTATATAAAATATAAGTTGTATTGTGTGAAATTTGAAATAAAATTATATTAACAAATAAACATTTGTGTATTTATTTTCACAAATATTCAATATTGTACTAGAGACTAGGGAATAACTTCTTTCCTTGAAAATCATTCGATTTTCAATAATCTAAAACAATATTGTAAATCGAATATTAGTTAATTTATTTTTATAGTTTAATATAAGGATACCTTTATTAAAAAAAATCTTAGTGTAAAAACACTGAATTTTTTGCACAAATTCAAGAAACTGCGTGGAGAGTGTCGGAACTTAACGTCCCTTTTTGTCTTAGGAAAATCAATGGGTTTATTCTCTCGACTCGATATAAGGTACAACTATTGCGTTTGTAGTCAGATGCTGTCTCACTATTTGTTTTCAAATCAAAGAGATCAAATCAAATCAGCTTCACGCTGTATCCCGCACACAGCAGGGTAAGCAGATTGAACCTGGCATTAAGACACTCCCACTTTCCGCCAAATTCTGGATTGCTCCGATTGCGTGTTGAGTGGTGGAACTCAGTGCAGAAATGGAAATTTAAATTCAAATAAATATTTCATTTCCTCGAGTGGGTATCGAGCCCTCAACCAACCGCGTTTATAGTGACAATTTGTGCCTCTGCACCACAACTTATTAAAACATGAAAAATATGATAGTAACTTAAATAAAAAAAAAAATGCAAATTCTTCCCACGTACCCCGCAATATGTGGGAAATGCGTTAAGAAAAAGTAAAAAGTTATCTTAAGCATTGACATAAGAGTTTATCTCTTCACTTGAACACTCGTAACCGAATTAGATTCACAAGCTATAAAAGACAGGAGGCACAAAAGGTCAACCTCATACGAGCTTCTATTCTTCGTAAAAGTTAATACTACTAACGCGATTAATTAAATGGTTTTTCTGACATACAAATTACGGTATATTTAGTGTTCTAAGAAAATATAATAAATATTCATTATGTTTTTTAAATAAATTATTAAACAAAACTGTCTGTACATTGAATATATTTACGAAAAGAAATGATTTTTATGTCAGTAGTGGCGCAAGGGCTGAAGCATGTGATTGTAAAGATGACAGGTATGAAGTTTTGTTCCTACTAAAGGAAATTAAATATTTAATATTTTTATTTCTTCACTCTGATATTGAAACAAAGAACAGCGTTGAGCTCCGCCACTCAATAAGCAATGCCTCCAGAACTCGGCAGAATCTGTCTTTTTACGTTAGTTTGTTTACTCATTTACTTTGAATGCACATTATATAAAAAAAGGTTACAAAATAGATCTTAAATAGTGAAGAGCTTAAGATGCATCTTAAGACACAATAAGCTAACAAAATGTGCTTGTGAAAGTATATGAAAGGGCCATTTCTTTGTCCGCGAAGGCAGAATGCGTTGTTGAACACGTTCGTGATAGTGACGTACCGAGTCTCGTCACGAGACTGCGAACAGTGCTATGTGATTAAAATTAGGTTTTTTATATTGGGGAAAAAGTATGAATGTGAAAAAGTATGAATGTGAAAATGTATGAATCGCAAATTTTGTTTGTTGGATTACAAAACATAATCATCAAAATTTTTTTTTTGGAAAAAGATGAGATATTAAATTACTTATTTTAAATATTTTCCATATAGAAATAAGATGGTACAGCTAAAGGTTTTACAATACAATAAATAATTAAAATAAGTTGTTGTGCCAATTTATCTTTAACATTTTACTTGACATTGCATTTCAATAGGAAATTAGATTTAATTTTACAAAGCTGAGGAAGCAAGCAAACTTACTGGGTAAGTAAGTTTTGAGGTGTCACTCATTATATGAAAAGTTTCGCGTTCAGAGACATTGACTTCCTAAGAGGCTAACTATTTCATAACATAATAAACAATTTCTTAGAAACCTAGCGAAGAGTTATTTGTAACAAGAAGTCTTATATTTCCCGAGAGTAAATCTAAAATCTGTTTTAGCTAGAATAGACTAGATATTACTTGGTTGCCTTATTATACTACTAACAAAATAGATTTTTTGAAACAGACAACAGTGTGAAACGTTGTGGGTTCGATTCCCGCTCGAAGTAATGAAATATTTTATTTCCTCGGTCTTGTGTCAACGCAAACGAATAAATGAAAATATTTAATATTTCATTTCCTGGAATAGGAATTGAACCCACAACCTGTGCCACTATTGCGCGCCAAACTATTATGTAAACGTTCAAAATTTAAGTCCTTTTTCCCCTCTACACATATAAAAAACCCGTATAAAAAGATTATAAAATATTAAAGCATATATTTTATTAAATAAATATTACAAAATTACAATTAGGGAAGGTGAGCTTCGGTAATCTTCATTTGTGCGGTACAGAGACAGCACTAGTATGAATGTAGACGGGCCTTAAATTAAGGAAATGTTATTACAAAATTCCGACGTGTGTCGTTGCCTAAAAGCCGGTGAGAGGGATCCATGTCGTGCCTAATGAACGTGCTCAAAATTTATAACACCTTCCACCTTTTAGTTACTTTGTAAGAAATAAATTAAACCTCAAATGCGCTTACTGTAATGGTCTGTAATTTTTTCTCGGCAAAAAATACGTTCGCGCACGACGTCGTGCGAATATTTTTTTGGATACTTGGCGAAATATTATCGGGGCAATTTTGTTTCAGGAAATTCCAACCAATATATTTACTTCAGGCGTCTGATTCACTTGACTTTCAGGTAGAATCAAATCAAGTAATTGGAATTCATTAAATTTTCAATTATGTCACATTCACCTTCAATTTTTACTTAGTACATATTTAAAATTTACACAATAGCATTTGTGAAGTTATAAATTATACATTTATCCATTGATTACTTTCAATTTAAAATAACTAATTAAGTAAAATATCAAGTAATATTCTTTCAAAAATTTATCAATTTAGCTGCTTGCTAAAAGACAGACTTTTAAATGTTACTCGTATAGGTATAAAATATCTGATATGGATATTTTTGAAAAAAAAAACATTCTTCTAGTGTTTATTGACTTTACATAAATTTGACATAGTTAAAAATGTACTGGGTACATGTATTTGTAAAATAAACATTTTTAAAAGTTTTCCTATAGTAAAGAAGTAAATAGAAGAGAAGAAAGTCCAAGTAACATGAACATGTTTACATCAAACACTTTTCCTGATCCAGATATACTTCGAATCCATGTTGTATAATTAGATACCCTGGTATAAACTTCTGGGAAGCTCCTTATATCGCAACCAAGTGTCTGTGATAGCACTCCTGTGAATGTGTTGCTACATACTAGTGCATTTCCTTCGTCACCCTAAACAATTTAAAAGAAAAAAATATTATTAACATATCCTAACTGTAATATGCCTCCAGAATTCTGCAGAACGTGGGGAACGGAGTGTCTTAACACTAGCTTCCCTCTGCCTACCCTGCTGTGTGCGGGATACAGCGTGAAGCTGGTTTTTATTTTATTTTTTCTAATTGTAACATTTTAATTTTAAAAAATATATGTATGGTATGTTTTTATATATGTAGATATTTGTTAATTTAAATAATCGTGTAAAAGCTCACCCTGCAGCTGTTGGTAAAGTTTTGATAAGGTACAGCGCAGATCATTGACGACACGATCATCATAGATGGATGTAAGCTAGTATATAGTGCATTACATTGATTTTGGTTGTATATATGTTTGCTTCCATATCTTAATTGAACGCTAGCCTGAAAAAAAATAATTAGTGGAAATTAATTAATATAAAAAATATTATTATTAATAATTATGACTAGACTTGTAAATTTTTACAATTATAATTTACAATTTTTATTTAATCAATAAAGAGAAATTATATAATATTACCGTAACATTTGGCATATTTCCTCCCCAACCGGCTATAGTGCAAATAGAAAAATCGACAGGAGCAAAACTTTCTGACGGCAACGACAGAGGTTTAACTACACTAGCAGCATATGGCGATGACAGCTATAATAAAAATTATATTTAATTGAGAATTATCATAATAAAATGTATATATTTTTTTGTCTATCTAGGTAATCTAGGTGAATATTTTTTGTATCAGTACCGGAAATAAGTTCATTCGTCGTAGCTCAGTATAGCTTGTGTATATTTTAAGTTATATTATTTTGTTTTTTTAAGACATTTCATATATAATAATTATGTATGTAAATAAATAAATTATTATATTAATTGAATAAAATATTGTTTATTCATGCAATTAAAATTCCGTCATTTTAGTTGTAAGAGTAGTTTCAGGTCAAGAGGTGAAACGGTCTGAGTGCATTTTATTTTTTATATTATTCTCATGGATTGTATAGTATGAATTATTTATTACAAAATATGTTAACATTATAAAATTACTTTATATAAGAAAAAATTTAAATGATACACTACTAGCTTCCCCCTGGTCCGCTTGAACTACACTATTATTTATTTAGTAATCTGAATTGAAAAATTGAAAAGGCTATTAATAAAGTTTAAGCCGATAAAGACTAAATGCTAAGATATATAGATCTTTTGAAAAGTCTCGAAAAGTTTTGATAGTACATAATATATATTATGAAGGATTATTTCTCGAAACGAGCGATGTAGATAAAAAGAAAAATACGTCACATAGGAAGCCTTATCAGTTATTTATTACAATACTGTAGACGTATTTAAAATTTATAGAATGCAAGATGCAGGCAGGCTAAGTCACTGGGAAACTAAAATCCTGTGGCTTTCAACGTTTGTGTGCACTGGTAGTATTAAAATTTAATACTTTTATACGACACTGGCTTTTATGAGCGTACTTTACGTGTATACATTTTACTTCATCTAAAAAAAATAAAAACAATTGCGAGTCGAGTGGTGGACCCAAACGCCGCCGGATTATTTATATAAACAATAATTTATTTATTATTTTATATTAATATGGAATGTATTAGATATAATTTTAATACAATCGTCAATTGGTGCGCCACTCAAAAAAATAAAGAAAATAAAAATTCAGCTTCACGCTGTATCCCGCACACAACCGGGTAGGCAGAGGGTACTATATTTTTCGAGGGCATTTCTGTTGAATGGCGGAACTCAATGCTAGGCTTTTAGCCTTAGTGCCATAGCAAAGAAACGTAATTATTAATATATTATAATTCATTGCCTCGAGTGGGGATCAAACCCACAACCATCGCGTTATAGTCACACCCTCATGCCGCCACGACGGCCTCTTATACTTTTAAAAATGTTTTAGCGCAAGCGGTATGCGGCGGCCCTTTGATATGGGTGGAGTGGTACGTGTAGATAAAAAATATAAGATAATGATCTGTACAAACATGATAAAATAAATTAGTATACATGAATCACTTTTGATTAGCGGAACGTGCCTGAGTAATGTTCACTTTATCAAAATTAACTAAACAAGACACAATAGATATATTGTATTTAAGTGATTTTTTATTTATCTATTATTCGTTATATTTTTATATATTTCATATTTTTAATAATTTGAAAAGCTATATAAAATATTATTGAAAATACTTTTCATTTCTATCAATGCTAACAATGACTTATTTATTATATATATATTCAAGTACTTACCGTAATTATTGCAATATCAGCGGTAACGGGCATTACACTTGGTCTATATTCTGGGTGAACTGTTATATTTTGAATGGTCCTAATCCGTTCCGCCACTGTATCGTTGGCGAGGAAATTCGCGCCGGCGAAAACTCGATATTGAGAGTGGCTTATGAGCGCAGAAGCACTGCAACAAATTGGCTCTTAAATGCTCCATTCAAACGTTCAAGATATTTTTTTGTTCAAGATAATAATAGATGACTATGAAACAACAGTAGCTTCGCTATAAATATATAATGTCTATATTATATTGCTTAAAATAGTAAAACATATATTTTAATTGGTCTTCAAATATATGTTTTACTGCTGTCAAATTATTTAAATTAACAACAATAAAAAATATCGGAGGCCGTCGCGGCGCAGTGGCACAAGGGTGCCGCCCGTAAACGGGACGGATGTGGGTTCGGTTCTCACTCGAGGAAGTGAAATATTTCTTTACGTTTATATTTCTATTTTTCTTCGCTTTGGTGTCGAGGAAAAGCGCGGCGTTGAGTACTGCCACTCAACACGCAATGCCTCCAGAATTCGGCAGAAAGTGGGGAACGGAGCGTCTTAACACCGAGGTTCCCTCTGCCTACCCTGCTGTGTGCGGGATACAGCGTGAAGCTGAAAAAATAAAAAAATAAAAGCTATTCGCGATGGACGATATTTAATTAAATTCAATCTTTAAACGTTTAAACTGTGTTACTTTATTTATTTACACGAGTAAAGCGCGCGACAAGCTTTTATTATAATATAAATTGTGAACAATGATAATATACATTGATAGTTAAAACTCAAAAGCAAAAATTTATTTTGTTCATGGTGGTTAAATGAAAGTTTTTTTAAGAAAGATTTTTTTGCATTTAATTTATTTCATACTTTTTAGTTATCGCTGGCTAGGAGGTAAGTACTCATATTACAGAAGTTCATAAATAATAACTATTGCGCGGTTTTGGATGGTCCACCATATTAGATTTAGAATGACGTCGTGTACCTTATCGTGCATTGTCATCCAAATTCAATGTAAATACAAAATTTCAGCGCAGTCGGTTGAAAATATGTACCCCAAAATTGAGTTCAAAGATTACGCCCAAACCTACATACATACATACCATGCAAGTTAATTTTTAAAAAAGAGAATATTTAATATTTGCTTATTTGTACAAAATTGTAATTAAGTTAACAAGAAAACTTTAATAATAAAATTTCCCTGAAAATTAATTATTACTAAAAGCTTAATTACTGAGGTAAAGTTTAGCACCATGAACAAAATTTTACGAAATTACTAATACTATTATCTCGTTCACATAGTGGATATGTTATAATATGAAGATGCCAATATAATGTAGATAGATCAAAAATCAGCTGCAGTGGAATTAAACGCCGCGCATTGCCTCGATTGAATTGAACACATAACCACTAGTGTTTTTTACAGGCGCACACCTGTGCCCTTGCGCTACGACCTGTCTCGGTATGTGTAGAATATGTAAACTAACCCGCCGACTATTTGATCGTATAGAGAGCTAGCCGAAGTGACGACATGCTGTAATGAGATAAGCGCGCCACCACACCTATGACCTCTAGTCTCTTGCACTGACTGCTCAGTAAATTGTATGGAAACCTGTGAACATATTTTTAATTTTATATATTTAAAAATATATATATTTATACTTACTATACTTAGTAATAAACAAAATACATTTGATTCAATACAAGGCTAATCGCATACAACACATCAATTTCACGTTGCATCCCGCACACAGCAGGGTAGGCAGAGAGAAGCGACCTAGTTTTACTGGGTTACCTTTGCCTACCCTGCTATATGCGGAGTACAGCGTAAAGCTGACAAACTAAAATAATATCAAAATATTTTCTATGCAAAAAATGGAATAACAAAAAAAGACTCTTACCGCATACGGGAATTGGTCCTGTGATGCAATGTGTCCATCCAATATTCTATTAAGCTGCTCTCCAGCCACTTTGTGTGCACCTGCCAATTACGATAGCAATCAATCTTTGCGCGAAACGGTGAAAATGATAAAACCAAGATATAATAAACATTTTGACCAAAAATAATTATAAGATTGTCGTAGGTAGATTTAACATAAATAAAATCATAATAATCCCGGTACTAATCTAAATAAAGCACAATTGTTAAAAGTTGAAAAGATAGTCGAGTAGCAAAACTCTAAGCACGATGATTGTGAGTTCAATTCCCACTCGGGGGAATGAATTATAATTTATTAATATTTTCATTTCTTCGCCCGGATAACAAAGCAAACCATGGTGTTGAGTTTCGTCACTCAACATGCAATGACTCGAAAGTTCAGCGGAAGTTAGGGAACAGATTGTCTAAGCTCTAGGTTTGTACCTGCCAGGATAGTGAAAAGAAGAAAGAAAAGTTAAAATTTCAGACGATTGGTCGGAATTAACAATTTTACACACAGGAATATCTAAAACATATTTTTCAAAAACAATATAGAAATAATATTCATTATGACATATACAATTTTTACAACATCTTTTTAAGTTAAACACAAGATTTTTCATAAAAAAAAGAATAGAAAAAGATAAACAAATAAGTAAATTACTTGCTAAACAGAATGCAGCCACAAATCCACATAAAAATCCTACCGGTGTCATTTTTATTGAAGCACTTTGGAGATTCATTACCGGAAAATAATATGTGCCCATTTTAAAATTTTTACAATGTATTTATATTATTTCCACACTCAAATCGTAATCTTATCGATACTGTTTTTACTTGTTAGGTAAAAAGTAATATTTATTAAAGGAGAATGAGTCATTAAATTATATTTTTAAAAGCATATTACTGTTTACGTTTATTGCTTAATGGTCTACATCTAATTATTTATACATTGTATTTAATAATTGTTTCTAAATGTAAATCGTTACTGTATTATACATATATTCAATATAGATAACAGTATTAATTATTAAAATAATACATATATTACTTAAAATTGTACTATATAATATACTTTATATATCTTTAAAAAATCTTGTGCAACTATAATAAACAAAATATAATAATTTTATTTTTCTAATACTATATGGAAAAAAAAGTCACGGTGCTGGGGGGTGACATATGTCATAGACCATATTAAAAAAATTGTCATCATAGAATTTCACACTGTATCTCACATATAAAAGGATAGAAATGGAGAATCTATTGTAAACACATTTCGTTTCCAACTTTCGAATAGCGAAGAAATTAAAATATTATTACTTAATAGTTCTTTCAACTGACTAGGAATCCAACCCGCAACCACACGCTCGCGCCAAGACGACCACAGAAAAGTAAACAATTATTACATTTCTTTAAACTTATTTTGTCATTTTCAGTAAAATTTGCACCCATTATAATATACTTGAAGATAGCGGAAAGTGGTCGCAGCAGTTTCTTAACTTTTTACCATCGTTTCCCGTTTTCCATTGTTAATTTATTCCATTCAACAGTGGAACAGATCAAAAGCCGTGACGGCATCAGAACAATTATATTCAACCTATTTGAATTATGAATCACTTTAACCTCAATTCATTATCAAACTATTGAATTGAATAATTTTCAATGTAACATGAGTAATAAAATTACTTAGAAATAAAATTATTTTTTGTCATATCTTTATGATTGATTTAGTTGGATGATAGAAGAAGACTACTCGGGGATATGGCTTTTATAGCAAAGCGCGACAGGTTGACATATAAACACGCGCTTGAGAACTTGGAGTAAAATGGGAAACTGGAGTGTCTTAATGGGAACAGAGTGTCTTAACACTAGATTTAGATTTCTCTCTCCCTAACCTGCTAGTTTAGTTGTTGTTTAGTTTAGCTATAGCTACCTAAAATATATATATATTTCAATTAATATAAGCAATAGGTAATATCAATTGAAAGAGAACCTATTCTTAATTACAACAATTGATGTAGCATAATATATGAGATTTTTATAAGAGATGGGAAGCCAGAGGCCACATTACACTTAATAGCTCGGCAAGCCGGCGCCCAGGAAATTTTTCCTACGCCACATGATAAAGCCCCGGTAGAGCGCACATAAAAGTTAACTACACAGAAGTGGAAGTAAAAACTGTGGGCGGCTAATTTATCTTTTATGTCTTTGTTAATATAATGTTCTATTTTACTCTGTCACAAAGTGTTGGAATTATGTCACGGAGAATAACGGTATTTAATATACCTATTTATTCAGTCGTTTTAGATGAGATACTTGTAACCATTGACTGTGCGGCCCGTATTTATGAACCGCTCTCAAGTCCGAGATCGATATTGAGATGGCGTTATCAATCATAAATTACATATCCATGAATGAAAACGGCATCTCACGGATTGATCTCAGACTTAGGAGCGATTTATAAATACGGACCTAAGTTTGTACTCCGTACAAACGCATTAACCATTAATCATGTAGCCACGTCATATTATGGCTCTCATTTATTTAAAAATGTATAGAAGAGAAAAATGCATTAATAATAATACAACTATTTACAAAATATTTACAAATTTTTAATTTCAGTAAAATCCTTCCATTATTTAAAATTCACGTTTCTTTTATGTTTTTATGCATAGAATTAAATTAAGTCAGCATCACGCTGTATCCCGCACACAACAGGGTAGTCAGAGGAAACCTAATGTTAAGACACTCCGTTAACCACTATACACTCAGAAAGTTCTGATGAATTCTGGAGGCTTTGCTTGTTGAGTGGCAGAACTCAACGCCACGACACCACGACGAATAAATGAATAAAAGAAACACTTACTATACTTTTAAATTAATTATGTATGTATTTTTAAGAATTATATAGGTACATATAAGTATTTGTAAGTATTTTCATACTTATAAATTACATACCATCTCAATGTTAGGTACATTACGATGACTTAATTTTTATTATATTTTACTTACGATTTCTATTCAAAATTATCAATAGGAAACGAGGAAGTAGGAATTAATAATATTTTGATTTTTTTCTTGTATCTATATAATATTATAATAGTCAAGATTGAACCATAAAAATAATGTATGAAAAAATATGATAAAACTCTGAAATATAAGTCTGTTATACTCGCAACAAATTAATAGAAATCGAGTCTCTTAGTAAGTACAAAAGGTTTACGACGGTTTTATCTATTTAAATTAGCTTGCTCTTTGCGTTGTCAGTTTGCGAAATGCGTAACTTTACTTGGCTCTTAATTTATTATATTACATTGAATGCCATAGTAAATATTTTGAAATTGAGAGATATTTACCACAATATAGATGTAAATATTTTTCTTTATTTTGTTTTAGTATTTTTATAATATAAAATAATTCATTAGTTCATTCAAAGTTGAACGCTGATTAAATATGTCAAAAAAGTCTTTGACTTTTATACCCATATGCATGATATATATTTTTTTCTTTATTTTTGTTAAAAATTAAAAATTTAATTTAATTAAATTAGCTTCTCGCTGTATCCTGCGCACAGCAGAGTAGGCAGAAGGAATTTAGTTGTAAGATATTTCGTTCCCCATTTTCCAGCGCATTCTGGAGGCGTTGAGTGGCGGAACTTTACCTAACTCTAATAAATATTTCTTTTCCTCGAGTACAAATTGAACCCACAACCAGTCGCGTTTATATACACACACATGTGCCTTTATTACTATTTCTATTAATTTAAGAATAATAATAATGTTAAACGAAGTCGAAGACAACTGTGTAAACATATTTTGTTCAACATGAAAGATGACTGTAGTAAAGCGGCTCAGCCAGAGCTTCCGTCGTCGTCGGTGGGTACACGACAAATTAGATTACTCTTAGTAAACATTAATTAACTTAAAATCACTGCCTTGGGCTAAAGTCTTATTAGCTGTTCATTTTCCTTTAAGTATTAACACTTTGTTTATTATTTAGCCTTTTAAATTTTACTATATTACCTTTGATTACACCTCCATATTGCTTTTTGTTTTTGATTATTCTTATTATTTTTTACAATGGGATATTTTTTGTTAAATTATTATTGTTTACGTAATATCGAAGTTAAATAAGTAAAAAATATCTATGTAACTATATCGTTAAGTATTTTTTTTACTTTCCACATTCCTGCTATTCCATTCCATACTACTTGCTATAAATAATGACTTTTAAGAACAAATAATAAATGCAGATGTATAGTTTTCACTTTTCAAATAAGTGTATTTTTTCAAATACATAGTCATGCTTTATTCCTTTTTTAAATGTAGAAAATATGTATTACCTTCAATGATAAAATAATATAATAAATTTTCTTCATTATAATTTTAATTCTATTAATCTGATCATTAAATGAATTTCAAAATCCAAATTTATATTCAGAATGTTTTATTAAAAATAAAAAGAAAATACCTATAATATTATACTGTTAATAATAAAAAATATATATTTTTTATAATATTTATACAATTTAGTTGATTAATATTTCTTATAAAGACATAATATGTACAAAGATATCAATCAATGACACTATAATTAATGATATTTGCTACATACATACATTATGTTCTTCATAATAAGCTCGCGCTCGTTTCGCTTACCAAAGTCCGCTCATTTCGCTCACTGTAGTAATAAAAAAAACTCTTCGAATTACAAATAAGGAAGCACTCACGACAGTACCTCTTCATACACGATATTCTTGTTTTCTCTATCCTAATTTATACTATTCACGTTAGGGGATTCACATAAAAAACTGAACCAATTATTACGAAATTTCATACATACTTGAGGGTTTCGGGATAAACGTAAGCTACGTTTTTCTTCTATTTTTTTAAATCACGATTTTATTCGTTTTACGTAAAACTTGCCGAAAATGAGCTTTCTGAATACTTACATTTGATGCGCCAGCTCTACCTTATAAGAGCCATAAAAACAATTTTCTACGAAAATATTGTCTTTCAAAGCTGAAAAAGTGTAAAGAGTCTGCAATATTTATGTTAACCTCTGACGATTGACGTCATTTTAATATATTTTAATTTCTATATATATAGATTATTATTAATGTCCTTTCTATAATTTGATATTAATACATATCAAAATAAATATGCAATTAAATAAAAAAAAAACAAATTAAATATATAACCTTTCGAAGACCTCACTTTCATGCCCCCAGGGATCTCTGCCCGCCTTTGTCAGGGAGGGTTGATAATATGGCCACCATTATGATTGCTCCTCGCCCACGGTAAGTCTTGTAGGCTTTTCTGCAAAGCTATTAACTAGAATAGAGGCGATCGGGACTTTGATTTTTGCATCCCTGGTACATCTAAAAGTGATCTTATTTCTAAAGTCCTCAGCTGCCTTGTTGTAGTTTAGTTGCTATCAGATTACTATTGGGGACGAAGTTGTTGACCAACCAGGTGGAACAACTTATCCTTGCCATAGCCGGCTTTGGTCTACCCTACATATGAATATATAATATATATAATTCCAGTGACTAAAATGTAAGCATATCATAGAGTAAATAGAACTAATTAGAAACATCTGGTAGTGACTCCCCAACCAGGGCTTAATTTAGATCATGGATCACTTATCACAGTAATTAATTGAATATGGCCTACGTAGACACATACGTAGGTATGATATGAACACCATAGCTGAACCATTAACCATTTCCATTTCGTAATACTAATATTCGAATTGTAATGAGATTATGCTTTAATACTTACTGCTAGTTTCAATTTAGGCGAAATATTTTGACTAATTCATAAAAATTTACAGTCTTTTATTTTTTTTTTAAATTTATTATAGACACATATCAAAAATACATGTTCTCTTGTAATCATCGTGATTTCGGTTCTTTTCCGAGTTCTGTTCAAAATATCACCAAAATAAAGATGTTATATTACATTTTTTTCCCCCAAAAAATATTTCTATCACTAGTAATAATACGGCGGCGTCTAGTTCCGCCACTCAATACACAATTGTTGAATAAAATGAGGTTATTATTCTGACCTAATAATTTAAAATAATAGAAGCTAGCAGTTGCTGTATCAATGCTCTAATATCTAATAATAGTCATATTTTTTAATTCAAAACAATAATAAAATAAAAACAATAAATCCTTACAGTAATCACGATAATGTAAAAAATCATATAGAAAGTCATTTTAGTTAATAGTCATTCTATGTATTAAATGAATATTCAACTAGTTAACGCGGGCGAAGCCGCGGGCGGGCCGCTATTAATAAATAAATATGAAAATATTTGAACATTAAACAAAAACCTGAAGATAATCTCTTACTACATGAAGCATATCTGCGGTGAATAGATATTAATAAGCAATATAATTTGAAACTAAAAACTTGAAAAATTCTGAATTTTCTATTAAATATGCTTATTTTTCTATCTAACGCCAAAAACTGAAACAAAAATGAAACTTAAAATACTTCCATATCAAGCCTGCTTGTGTGGCCTAAAAAGTTAGGCATGCCTAAAGTTTTTATTTTAGATATCTAACAAAAACTAACACAAACAAAAACTCTCATATGAATGTATATTTAGCGAGCAAGAAAACGCTTAATTCATCTCCCATATATGTAGAGTGGTAGGCTATTTAAAGTAAGCTAGTGAGAAATCATTTCATTCTTTACTTTTAGTATTCAGAAATAAGTAAACTATCTTAAGTAAAACTCGTTTCTATAATTTACCTAATTACAACTAATAATAATTAGTGAAACATATATTTTTTTTATAAAAAGACAAGGCAAGCGCAATGAAAAGATGAGCGTGCGGGTCACCTGATGGTAAGTGGTCACCGTTTAACACCAGAGAGCTACAGGTGCGTTGTCAGCCTTTGAGATGGAGATAGACACGTTTTTTGATAGTAACCAAGTCGTATTGACCTGAAAATACTGGTAGGTCATACTACAGTTGGGTGGCACGTGAAAGGAAGTTTCTAGGAAACCGCTCAGTAGAGAAGTGCCACGCATCCAGAAAACAACAAAATAGTAATTGGTAATTATTATACAATTTAAAGATAAGAGGAAGACAAGAGGCCGTCGTGGCGCAGTGGAATAAGGGTGCCGCCCGTAAACGCGAAGGTTGTGGGTTCGAGTCCGACTCGAGGAAGTGAAATATTTCTTTACGTTTATATATCCATTTTTCTTAGCTCTGGTGTCGAGGCAAAAGCGCGGCTTTGAGTTGCCACTCAACACGCAATGCCTCCAGAATTCGGCAAAAAGTGGGGAACGGACTGTCTTAACACCGAGGTTCCCTCTGTCTACCCTGCTGTGTGCGGGATACAGCGTGAAGTTAAAAAAAAATGATAAGAAAGATCGCGTCTCCGTGTATGAGTGTAAAATAAGGGTGGCGCTGTGACACCATAGGGTACGTTTTAAAGAATGTGCCACACGTAGTTATTTAGTTTTCTTTTTCTAGTCTGATCGACGGCCGAAGCCGAGATTCTAATCCCTCAGGGGACGCCTTGACCGTCGTCGGCAAACTTTCCAGCAGCCACGTAGTGCTTTCAAATTTTTGAAGGACAGAGTAACCTCTTCCCTATCCACTCGTTGTCGCTGTAAAAGCCAGTACGGATAATAGCATTAACTCGAGTTCGAAAAACGGACTATTAGTATATTTTCGAAAGAAAATAGTCTATCGAGCAACTCGGGTCATTAACGTTTTCAATAATTGCTCTAATCATCACGCATGTATCTTGGACTTACTTAATTAATTACCTACTATATTTAGTTTTTCTAAAAAGTTGAGTAAATACTCAACCTATTCGAGAATAACAGCGTACCATTTTTTACCTGTCGAATAGATAGCGTACACAAGTTTGATTGGCATCGCTTGCGCCCAATTGAACGCATGTCTAGACCATTTAGATCCGTCATTCGTCGTGTTTCGTCTAAATTTTATAAAAAGTTGCCAACGAAACTGGAAATATGTGTTAATTTTTGTTAAGACAGCAAATTTTGACTCTTCGATTATATTGATTTTTAGTTTAATTCTAATAAAGTTGTTTATTTCCGAAGTCGATCACTCTTCTCAGTATTATAAAATAATAATTTCATAAAGATATATGATGTTAAAACTACGAGGTCTTCACTTGACCTGACTATTTTAAGGAATAAGTGGGTGGTTCGGGTCGACACAAATACCGATGTCTGCATTACTGCGGCCTCTTTACTTTGACGAAGGTAAACCCCGACTTTCTGGCTACCCGAAGGATGATAGCCTCTGATTGGTGCCATTGTTTATTTGAATACATAGCAATATTTTTAATATAACAATAATCTACGTTACCTGCCATTGAAAATATAAGGTAGCTTGAAGAGTGTTTTTCATATGTATTTATTATATAATTATGATGACTTGCTTTCTTTTTAATTATATAATTATAATCTGTGTGCATTTATCAACATTTATTTGTATGTAATTTTTTTTTTAAATGAGCCTAGTGATAAGATACTCCGCTCTTCATAGTCCGCCGAATTCTGGAGGCATGGCGTATTGAGTTGCGAAACTCAACAGAGCGCAGATATGAAAACGTCAAACATTTTATTTTCTCGAATAGAAATCGTACCCTAAATTTGTTTCGTTTACAGTCACGTATATATGCATATGTATCATTTAAGATATTGTTATAATCAAGGATAGAACTACGTGTAAAATTTTCTAATATATATGAATCACAACGCATAAAATATTTTATTACTTACTTCGTTACAAATAAAGCAGATTGACAATTTATCTAAAAATGTATCCGCTTGCAAATACATTGTTGTTCCAATTTGTCGGGGTTCTGTCAATGTACCACGTTTTCCTTGTATTAAAATATATCTAAAAGAAAAAATATGATACATACATAGTTACGTAAATCATACACTATACATACACTGTAGATACAAGTATTTTTTTATCCATATTGATATAATATAATTCATATTTGCATTTTGCAAGATATATGTGAATAAACCATACAAAAAAAAATTACGTTACTAAATATTATACCTGTTATTCTATTTATATATTGTATTATACCTTATACCTGTTTCCTGAAAATGAAATCTTTGACATAAACGAATAACTTGTTTCTTTTTTTTCAAAGTATCATTTTAGCAAAATATATTCATTCATTTCTGTTTTTATTATATAAAAGTGAAATGTATATAGTATATTTGCAATTCAAACGTCAATAACGGCTGTTTTTGTGGCGCTTCGGTCTGTATAAATATTGTATGGCCTATAATAATCGTATTTTTGTGATATTACACATAGGTCTGCTTAAATATGGTGTACAAGATGGACGGCAATGGCATTCGAGGAGTCTTTTAACCCAATTCAATTTGGTCGCGAGCCAAGCGCTTATCTGCGGTTATACTTATACTATTGTCAATTTTCTTATACTCACTATACTTAAGCTTGATCGAAATAAATAGAAAGAAAAAGGCATAATATAAGATTTTTTTGCAGATTTACGCTATATCTCTATGTAGCATTCATCAGGGTAGGCAGAGAGAACCTAATGATAAGACACTCCCTTTTCCTTTTTCCGCTGAATTGGAACTTAACGTCGCGCTTGCCTCGCCACCAGAGAAAAGAAATAAAATATTAAATATTTCAATATAATGAGATCTCACTGAGACCTCATTTCGAGTTTAGCGTTTTTTTATTTATTCATGGCATTAAATTATACAATAATTATATAATAATTTTGATGATTATTTTTATATAATAAATACATTTCAAACCTTAAATGATTATTACAAATTGATATGTTCATGGTATAATATAAAGACTAAAATGAGGAAGAAAGACTATAAAAACTTTGGCTTGTAAATAACTTGTTATTGAAAAGCAATTAACGAAGTCGTAGAAAATATGAAATTTCTGTTTTGTTCATTCATATTTTAATGGAAAAAGTTACGCGATTATGTCAGTCTAAGATTTTTTGACAGAAATTAATATGAGAGAATATTAAAATTGACAATCATACTTCCAAGTTAAAAAGAAATGTTGTAAAATCATTATTTTTTTTTTTTATTTCAAACAAGTGGCCCCGTGTGGAGGCCCCACCTTTATAACATTACTATATATTTTTTCATTTTAATTACCTTCGTAATCTGATAACTTTATCATTTTAAAGATAATATCTATTATAGAAGATAATATTAAAGATAATATTGATAGAGTTCAGCTGATTCTAAGATTAGCCTGAACAAACGCACAGACAAATAAAAAATAGACTTTTTTTAAATCATCAATCAATCAATCATTACATAAATAAAGGCCCCAATTGAACAAAAAATATCTTCTATCATCTATCTATAAATGATAGATGTAACATATACAAGATATATTATAGAGGCCGTCGTGGCGCAGCGGCACAAGTGTGTGACTGTAACGCGACGTGTGGTTCGGACCTATTCGAGGAAGTATATATTTACTTTTATATTTTCATTAATCTTATCTTCGCTCTGGTGTCGAGGCAAAGCGCGGCGTTAAGTTCTGCCACCTTAGTCATAATTCTCTTAACATAAATAAATATGGGAAATTTTGAACAACCTTACAATTTTGCGAATTATTATAAATAGGAGTACAAATGGCTTAAGAAACATTAAGATAAGAGCACGATATACTCAAACCATGAATATACTCGTATATAAACAAAGTGGGCGTTGTTTCTCAAGCTCAGTCAAACGATATCTCTCGGGAAAAGACAGTCAGACCTTAGTTGTTTATGTCGGACTTGCAGCTGACGAGACGTGTACTGTGACGAGGGTTCGCAGGAGAGCGAGCTATTACATCTGTAAGTTGCTTGAAAATGACATCAGAGGTCGTTTTCGGTTAGTCAATATAAAAATATATTACTTTTTATTTTCTGTTGTCTTTAATTCACTATTCTGATTTGCTCTGCCTTAACCTAACCTAACCTAGCGAGCTATCCTTATTTATTCTTTACTTGTTTAATAGATATAAAAATAAAATAGTAATAAAAAAGTACTTAGGCTAACATTTAGAAACTTGAAGATTGATATCCTTAATACTTGTGTTGTATATAAAGGAAGTGAGAGACCTCGGTTGACTTTCTTCTTACTTCCTCGGTTACTTTGAAAATACAGTATCAAAGATGCTGTAGGAAAGTCCCGTAAAAAGCATGAGGACCGCTCGGAGGGCATGTATGAAGAGGTTGATGACAATGGACCAGGTGAAAAAGACTATAGGCAGAGATTTTAGACTACATTCTTACTCGGCTTATGTATATTTTATACCATAAAGTATATTTTCGATAAGATAAATTTATTTTACCCGGCCTGGCTACTCCCAGCGTGGAGATAAATTTATAAATTCCCAACATACGATAACGAAATTAACGAAAATTAGATAGCGATACTATGTACCCACAGGTAACCTCAATACCTAAATATATTACCGTAAAATAAAAGAAATCGACGGAAATAATTAAAAAATATATATATTATATAATAATACATTTACATATACAATATTGAAAATGTGTTATTTTTAATTAATAAAAATAAATTCATAAAAGTTTTAGTCGATATTATAAATATAGCACTTAGACTCGTTGATTTTATGTCATTAATCAAAGTCACAGGTCAAGCTGCGTAAGCAGAAGGATCTAACGTAAAAATAAGTTCTTTCATGTATTTCCGAATAAAATTACCAGTTTTTTTTTTCGTAATTAATTACGGATTCTTCTATTAATTGAATAAAATGATTTAGTTTCGGTCATATTATGATGTGCGGTGATTACATTAAAAAGTAGGCAGCGGTTGTAGATTAACTTATGTTATAACTTATAATTTGAAACTCTTAAATATTTGTACATACATATTGCACTTCAAGTTTTATTATTTGCCATGTGTAAAAACACAAAATATTATTAAAACAAATGGTCCAGTAGTGGCGCATGGACACAAGCGTCAGATTGTAAGCGCGACTGATTTTGGGTTCGATTCACGTTCGAGGAAACAAAATATTTAATATTTTCATTTCCTTTCTTTGGAAATCTGGCAAAAAGTAGAGAACAAAATTATCTTAATGGGAACGAAGTGTCTTAACACTAGGATCCAGATTTCCTCTGCCTACTCTATTATTTGTGGTATTCATCGTACCGAAGAAGAAAACAAATAATTAAACAAAACATATAAATAGAAATTTCCCCTTAACATCCGTTTTTTAGAAAAGCATTAAGTACGCTAAGGAAAAAAATTAAGTACCCTTAATTTACATCCACAAATCAGCAAAATATCTACTTATTAACTGGAAGACAGGTTCGACGTGTGAAAACCGGGGTCAAATTCAAAGACTCCTCCATCATGATCAATCAAGGCTCGTGACATAAATTGTACTTGTATCTCTGCCGGAGGGAAATTATTTATGAAGCGTAAACGTTAAAATGTCAGCTGAAATGAATCTTTAGAGGCAATTGTACAGTTAAGGACTTGATAAATTTACTTATTTGTAAAGGTTGTAGGTAAATGTGATTTGGATGGCATATTTATTTATAGTGAATGAGATTATATTTCTATTTGTAATATTCAAATGCTCTTCATTTTAAGGGTTCTGTGGGATGACTGCTGCTCGTCTGTCGGTCTGTCAAGAGTATATACCGCGAGATAGCGTGGATGTATCAATATAGTCTTAATTATTACTTATGATGACGTTATTACTTATGATATTCACCACGTAATCAAATCCTATAGGATGCTTTCCGTCGACCGTATTATGAAATTTTCCAAGTGAGAACTTACCGTACAAATTAAGAAAAATAAAAAAAGTGAAAACTTATAGATAATTCGTAGAAAAAAAATCCTTACAAGCTTATAATTTTAGTCCATTTCATACAAAATAAATACCTACGTCCGCAAATTTAAGTTTGTTAACTCCTGGCATATAATCCGGAAATTGGTTCAGAAGCCTCGGTATGCAAGCCCGACTCACATTTGACCGGTTTGTGGTTATCTTTGCTACCTTCTTCTTCTTTTCATGTGTAAAAAATGTATATTTTATGTCCATCTTAAAAAATAATATTATATTTTGAAATCATATTACATTTATAAGGAAAGTAATTTACAAATCATAATCTTACATTGAAATCCCTTAAGATCGGTGCTATCACTAATTCAACCACTCCGCTGTATTAAACCATATAGTCTCGAAGGGATTATTCAAACCCAAATGTAATATAATATTATAATATTTGTAATCTAGTATTTATAATTAAAGTTTTTATATATTCGTATTGTATTAAAAATTAAATTCAATCAGCTTCACGCTGTATCCCGCACACAGCAGGGTAGGCGGAGAAAATAATGCAACCTTATTGCTTATGTATGTTTGTATGATATGTCTTTAAAATATCTTTAAATGTTATATTTTTTAAAGTTTAAAATTTAATTACTTGAATTGATTTTAATTAGTTATTTTAATCATCAAAACTTATTTTTCTCTAAAAGATACGACATTTTTTACGACAACCTGTGTGTTATAATTCTGTGCATTGTTTGACTTGTAATTGTTATTGCCAATAAATTATGTATAACTTTTAATGTGTTGTCGATCACTAAAACCCTTGAAGTTTGTACCCACGTTTGTTTAAAATTACAAACTAATTAAAAGTTTCCTAGACTTCGTCGCAATTCCAGTAAACGAAGGTAATCTTTTAAGCAATTTTAAACAATAATTTTAAGGAATAACTTTTAAGAAATAATTTATAATAAAATTTATAATTTTATTTTATTCACGAAAATGCTTTGACTTATCTTTTATATAGTTTATAGATAAACTACATATATGTATATCTTACTTTTACTGCATTTTTGGTTAAAATTGCAAAAGATAATATAAGATAAATTAAGAAATTCACAAAATGCATCGAGTTTCAGAGCCACCCTACAATTTATCTGATAAAGAATGATTAATGTTTTAAAAGAAAAATAATTTTTATTAGAACTGAATGGAGCTTCCGAGTGGAATTCAGATAAAAGTATTCGAAAATTCTACTGTAAGAAGCGCTACAATTGCAAACATAAAAAAATATATTTTAAATTGTTTGAATTTAAAGTTCTTCAGTTCTTTCATATTTATAACAAAGAGTTGCTTATTGAAAATTAATAGCTGAATCCAATTCCATATTCATTTTGTAAAGAAATTTCTTTATTTCTTTCTTAAATACGATATTTCAAATTCGAGCGGAAAGCTCAAGATGGAAGCTAAAACGAAAGCACGCCAATTCATATACAAATGTTATAAGACACGTTTCAAAAGGTACAACTACGTCAGTAATATAGCAATAAGCTTTCTGAGTATTATTTATTATGCACGACACAATTGCACGTACAGCAGTTGATTATTGTGAGCCGCGCTACTTCAGAGTCAAGAACAGCTACTCAAGACTCAGTATTGCGAGAGACGTGACAGAAGATAAATAATGTACATAGTTGTATGTTGCCTATATATATTTATGATATTTTATATATATAATCACATTTGCAAATATGGTCATGGCTTACATAGGATTCTAAATTATATACTAATGTGTAAATGTATACATCTGTATTGGAAATATGAAAATATGTCACTACATATTAATATGTGAACGCATTTTACATGTGCAAAATGTGTTCATATAAATGAATGATATATTAATAGATTTTCCCATCCCGATAAGATAACGCGGCGTTGAGTTTAATCACTCAACACACAATGTCGAGACACTTTGGGAATAAGATAGAGAACGGAGTATCTTGATATCAGGTGTACATGTTGTCAGATGTGATGACGGGTGATAAACGGAACGGGAAATTCGCGTACACGGACCGTGTAGTACGTGGACAGCTACCAGTAGAATTTGAATATTTTAGTACAATATTCTTAAATAGTTAAAAAGTAATGACTTAAATATAGTTATTAATATCAAGCACTACAAGACGTTTCCATATAATTTATTAAATAAGATTATTGGTTGGTTGAAGACCGGGATATTAAAATTTATTCGGGCTCTCATTTTCCCTGGCAAAATGAAGATAAACTTTGTAACAAAGGCATTTAGATCAAATTAAATTTATATTAAGCTCCTTGTAGAACCTTATAAATTAAAAGTAGCACCAATAGAATTTGTAAGATACATAACTGTTAGCTTTTAGTTGTTTGTTAGCTTTTTCCATGAACTCAAAATAGAGTAATATTTTATTAGACTTTAGCACGTGAACAGCGTGCCACCTACAATCGAAAAATAAAATTACACAAAAAACATGTTATCTAATATAAAAAAAACTAAAAGTTAAATTCTAAATAATATCTAAAAGTTAATTAAGCATTTCAAGTCTAAATGAATGCAAAAGCGTATAATATCAGTCCTGCCAGTGGTACTCGCATAAATTGTTTTCTGGATGAGAGCCAAAAAATTATCGCATACAATACGAAGTCCCGTGGTAAGCAAAAATTTACGAACAAAGAAGCTCTAATCAGCGGATTATTGTAATTGACGTCTTTGTAGTTTCTGATTGAGCGACGAGTAAAGGTTTCAACCCTGGCAAAGTAAGTCTAATGATGAAACGTGAAAACAAAAAAATATGTACTTATTTTCTTTAATAGTTCTAAGACCATAAAGATTAAATCATTCATATATTGTAAATATATACATATTATTTCCTTAATAAAAAAACATAAGTATTTTCTGCGATTCAACCTCCATATATCGTAATATTTGGATCAGGCGAATTCCATTTATTTTTATTAGGGGCCTATATCAGCATTCAAATGTCTCAGAAAAGTAATGAGGTGCGCTTGACTAGAGAATGAAAAGTAAGAGGAGAAAATCCTCCTATTTGTTTCTAGCTTATATTCATATGCTATAACGCGGCATATTACTATGAAAAAATATTATAAAAATTATTATTTTAATTATTCTCTAGGTAAATAGTTTACTATTTAAGACTAGAAAGATAGTTATGTTTTTATGTACGTTAAAGATAGTCATGCGTAATTTTGACGCATATTCTTGATTTGTCTATAGATCGGGACATATTTATTATATTGAAGAAAATATACGATATTATGTATTATACATAATATATGTACAAATAATGAAAAGTAGAGGGAATTCATTAAAATTCATTTATTTTGTAGAAAAAAATAAATAAACTTGAACCTTTTCTATAAATTACCTTGTGAACATTAATTTTTTTCTTAATAAAGATTATCATAATATATATTATAATAACCTTAATATATATATATATATATATATAATATAGTTTTGAACATAATTAAAAACACTCAATATTTGGAAAGCTCACCCAGCTGAAGTGAGTACAACTTGAATTAAGTCGATGTACCGCTATTAGGGACGTTCTGACATGACCCTATCTGCTGTAACTGGCTTCTTACGTTGTTAACTTAGGACAGTCATGGTGTAGTTACTTCATCAGTGAACGGACGCGGCGATCTTTTGATCGAGCTCCTCTATATCTGTTTTAACAATATTGTTTTAGTTAGTTATATGAATTTAGTTTAGTATGGTTATGTAAAATGCATATATTACTAGCGGCCCACGGCTTCGCCTGCTTGAACTACATGATTATTCATTTAATAGACAAAATTGACTGACAACTTTAATGACTTCTAATATGAGCTTATATTACTTTAATATGTAATCTTTTTATATATTAGATTTTTTAATACTTGGTAGTTTTGAATTAAATGGTTAAACAGTTGATGGTTTTGAATTAAAAAATACGACCAATGTTTATACTTGATATTTATAATAAAATACTTTGAGCAGTGATACATAAAGCTAATTATTTATTATATGTATTATATTTTTGTACATGTACATTACATTATTTTTACCTACGTTATCATCACTCTATTAAATGTGTTAATGCCAGTGAATAATTAAATTTACTCATCCAGAAGCAGCCTTAAAGCTTAAATTATTGATTTGGATGAGGATTTATAATATTCATTATAAAATAACTGTAACGATTGCGTTTTAACTCTTGTACAGTTTTTAAATTAGTTTCATATATACATAAAAAATTCGGGTAAATTGAGACCTCATTCATATCAGTACTATATTCTTATAATACTAAATAAGAACTCGATTCTAATGATATTTCTATAGATATCAAACGAAAACTTATTACAAGTGATCGGTTTTTTTTTTGAAAGCAATCATATCTTTTCATTTTTTATTAAAAAAAATCTATTTAATTTAAGTGAAAACCTTCACAGTCAGATAGACAGTCCGTTTATGAAAACGAATCAATTTTTACGGTTATTCAAATTGGTTATAAGCTAGCGCCTTTAAAATTCATTCGGGTACAGTCTCGAATCTCTTGAAGTAACTGAATGTTTAATTAAATTTGGACTCAATGGATTCATTAGTGAGGTCATCAATTACTTTCTTAGTAAGCCGTAGTATATATAAATAAAATACGAATATTTTGACATTAAAAACCGTTTCATCAGTTTATTATTATTTATAAAACACAAAAAAAAAATTATAGCGAATCTACGAAAGCATAACTGGATAAAAAATCCCAAAAAAAAAATAATACAAATCAAAATACCTTACCTGTTTTTGGACGGCGTGACACGATATAATAAAACGTACAAAAGTTTATTTATTCGTAAATATAAAAAAGATAATTATTTACTTTTTATGTCTCAACACGTGACGATACTAACGAAAATTTCCAATGAAACGAAAGTCATTTGATATATTTTCTCAATTCTCAATCCACCACCACACGGCCTCGGGCCAGAGGGCACATGATAGGAAAATTCAATGAAGCGTTTTCGTAATTTCGGTTTTCCGGACTGGCGCGCCGCGTAATCGACCAACCTACGGCGGGTCTACTACACATCTTTACTAATCTAGTTAATACCGCCAAAACATCAGACTATGAGAACACATGGGCCATAATAGGCAATGGGCTATATTGAATACAGCCCATATTGCTGTTATATTTCTGTTTTATTGTTTTTTTTTTTGTTTGGCATAATTTGATAATTTCTTTATAAATATTTTTATTTCCTAGTTAAACCACCTAAGATGTCTCTTTTTTCAATTTAAGGAATTAATAACATATTTTTTATCTTTTATGTAAGAAATAAATAAACTTCCAGAAAGGAGATTTTCTAAGAGAATAATAACTGACTACTGACAGCGAAAGATAAGGCATCCAGTATAATAAGAACAGCGAGTGACGTTCTCTTCATTACGTAATTATTTCTGGCATTGAAAATGTCCTCGAATAAAGATAAATAAGGGAACACTAGTTACAAAGAAAAGCCACCGGAGTAAGTGGAATGAATGAAAAAAAATAAGAAAAATGGATTCTTAGAGTCATTACTAGATTTTTGTACATATATATATATGTGTATATAGTGAAGAATATATATAGAATGATTTGAAAACCTTACACGTCAAAACAAGTCAATTTAAAATGAAGTTTTAGTAAGCTATAATAATTATATGTTTGGCAGACCAAAAATATTTATATATTTGATAATTTATCTACGTGTATTGGCTTGGCTGCATTGATAGCCCAAGATCCCAGAGCTGCCAGACCTACGTCATTTTAGGAAAACTGAAATTTTGAAAACTATAAGTTATATATAGATCAAGACCTTTATGGATAGGGGCAGCTTTGTGGATTAAAATTGTGACGAAAATTCTGTTGGTATTATTATTTACTACATACACTGTATTCAAATTTAACCGTAATATTTCTCATGACGGCGCTTGCGGGAGCTTTGCTGGTTGTAAGTTAGAGCTAGTTCGGAATAGAACCAGAAACTTCGCACAAAGGAATCATGTGGACTAGTGTAGCTGGATTTTCACTTCATATTTACCTGTAATAGGAATAAAAAATGAAAATATATTTCAAGCCACACATGTTTTTCTTTTCTTAGTTATAGTATAATGTGCTTAATTGATCGCATTAATTATTTTTATTTAAATATTCATATTTAAAATACATTTATATTGGTAGTTAATTTTTTTGTCGTCACTCTGTATCCCGCACACAGCAGAGTAGGCAGAGGGAACCTAAATCTGTTAAGACATTCCGTTCTCCCTTTTTGGCTAAATTCAGAAGGCAGAGCGATTTGAGTAGCCGAACGCAACGTCACACTTCGCCACGACACCAAAGCGAAGAAATGAAAATATTAAATACTTAATTTCCTCGAGTGAGAATCGAACTTACAACCTGTCACGTTTGCATCCACAGTTTGTGACCCTCCGATACGAATAATTGAGGCCACATTAGCAAATATTTACTTAAAAATAGATGAAATGTTGAATTACAAAAAATGTTTTCTATGTCGTGAATAATAAAAAATAATATGATGGACGAAATCAATGATGTGAATAAAATCCCTAGCATGGATAGAAGCAGCTTGAAAGCGATCTTTTGATATCTGCGAGACTTTGTGGCAACAAAGTAACAGAAAGCTTGCTTTGATTCGCTTCAAGTCACACGCAGTGTCGATACTATAAGCCCTCTCTTTTCATGCTGACGGTTAAATAATGTTGTATCTAAATTACATGTAGCAAGATGATGCATGTGGAAAGGTGAATAATAAACCAACTAACACATTGGAAAAATAACGATTTTGCTGATAGAGAAAACACGAGAAAGTAATAAATGTTCTTTTATTCATAATTTTGTACGAAGAGAATAAATTAGATGAAATTAATATATTTATTTTAAAAAAATTATATATTAATATATTTATTTGATTTTTAGTAACTCTAAAACAAAAAGAAATCGCTGCAACAAAAATGATATTCCTTACTAAGTGCACACACATAGGATCTATCATATTTTTTTATTGTTACAATTTTAAAAAACCTGTTAAATTTATACGTGAAAAGTATTTTTCTTTCCTTGGTACTTCAAAAATGTTACAATTATTTAATTATTCGTTTTATGATTTTTAGGGTTCCATACTTTTTAAATAAAAAATCAACCCTTATAAGATCCATCCATCTGCCTGCCTGTCTTTCTGTCAACACTCTTTACATCAGGAACGCTTGAAAGTATCGGTTTGAAATCCTTACTATATATTGGATAAGGAAATCATAGACCGTAGATCTGAATCTACGGCCTATGATTTCCTGATACAAAACATGTTTCTATATTTATTAAGAAAAAAAATATTGCAGCTTATATAGCAAAAAATGTATTTTTCGATGCTATAAGGAAATAAAATTTAATATGGAAGTTCCGGTTAACCTAGATTAATGGAATTTGGCAGCTAGCATCTAGGAAAAAACTTAAAAACTATACATTTGTGTTTAAATCTTTACAAAAAATTTAATATTCATAAGGAAAGTAATTTACAAACCATAATCTTACATTAAAATCCCATGAGATCGGTGATATCGCTAACTTAACCACTTAGCTGTATTACACCATAGTCTCGAAGGGATGATTCGAATTATTAGTACACTTAAAAAAATAGTGAGGCCAGTCGTGGCGCAGGGGCACTAAATGTGTCTGTAAGACCGACCGGTTGTGGGTTCGATCCCCACTCGTGGAAATGAAATATTTAATTAAATTCATGTTTCCATTTCTTCGCTCCGGTGTCGAGGCTTAACCTGACGTTGAATTCCGCGACTGAACACGCAATGCCTTAATTTGGCGGAATATGGAGACCGGAGTGTCTTAACACTAGGTTCCCTCTGCCTACCCTACCGTGTGCGGGATACAGCGTGAAGCTGATTAGTACACTTATGTAATATAATTTTACATCTAATATTTATATTTTAAGTTTTATATATTTTTTTACTTAAGAATATTTAGAGATTGTCAGTTATACTTATTTATGGTAAGGCTTTAAATATCAGATTTTTTAAATTTCTTGATATAAATTATTTTTATTTATTATTCTTGATTTAAATAAATTTCTTGGTACCTATTTATATTATATCTGAAAGTAATAAAGTAATGGGTGATGCTGGGACTTTCATCTTTTCATAAGAGCACAGAATGGATGGTTATTTATGAAATGGAAAAAAATCGTGTAATAAAGTAGAATTGTGTAGTCTACTGTCGCGTTTAAATGAAAAGAGTAGTTTTTTTTTTGTATCTATCTACGTAATCTAGTCTTAAATGACTTATTAGGATAATAAACTTATAATGTATTTTCAATCACTTAAACCTCCTGAAGTTTGTACTCACGTTTGTTTAAAATTACAAACTAATTAAAAGTTTCCTACACTTCTTCGCAATTCCAGTAAAGGAAGGTAATCTTGAAAGCAATTTTAAGGGTTGCTAGTGTTTTAATCTTTTTCTGTTATTTTTCTAATATATTTAATCTATTTAATTACTTTTATCTAATGATTTTTTTTGATTATTCTCCGCAAGCCCTTTCATTTGTTACCAACGTAACGAAACCAACCAACCAACGTTACGTTGTACCAACGTTACGAACATACTTACATTTCAAGTAAAATAAAAAGCTTTTAATTAAAAGTAGCACCATTAGAATTTGTAAAATACCTATCTACAAGCTTTAGTATACCATAAACTTAAAAAAGAGTAATATTTTAGAAGAACATCAACACGCTGACAGCGTGCTCTACCTACAATCGAACACAGTGATTTCCCTAGGTGAATATGTTTGTCTATTTTACTATTGTTACACAGATGATAATACAAGAGATCTGCTTAATTAAAACGTCCTCACCTCTATTTTGCGCCCAAGTTTCGTATTAATTTGTGTATCTTTGTACCTTTTCCCGACATCGGTGGGGATCGTTTGTCTTAAGCGAGGAACAAGCAATTTACTTTTGGTTCTAACGGATATATGTTAAGTAATTGTGAGTTTTTGTTTAATAGTGTATTTACTATTATATTAAAATGGCTCTCAGAGGCTTAGATGTCAAGATTGGATTTAAACAAGATTTATTTAAAGAAATAAACTTATGAACTTTACAATTATCTATCTTTTATCCTAAATATTGTTCATATATCTTTAATTACATTAGCACAAGGATAAAAACTTAAAAGGATGTGATTTATGTATTTATAAGATCTGTAAAAGGTTTGACATTTTGGCTTTGCGTAGGGACGTCTCCTCGCTGTGCGTTTTCTACCGCACTTATCATGGGGAGTGTTCTGAGGAACTATTTGACATGACTTGACTGCTGAATTTTCTAACAGTATAATACGTCACAAACTCAAATATCATCCACTCCACCTGGATACGTGGCACTCCATTACTGTACGGTATCGTAGGAACTTCTTTCCACGCGCTATAGAACTGTGGAATGGCCTACCCACGGCGGTGTTTCCACCTCGATACGACATGAGTACCTTCAAAATCACGTCTATCTCCACCTTAAAGGCCGGCAACGCGCCTGTAGCTCCTCTGGTATTGCACGGGGTGGTGAGGGCGGCGGTGATCACTTACCACCAGGTTAACACTAGTTAAACACCCTAACACTAGTTTGCCTTGTCCTTTTCCATAAATAAAATATTATAATTTGAGCACCCACGTATTGTTGTTTGAAATTTATTATTCATATGTTTATTGTTGTATGAGCAGTCATATCTCGACACCGAGAAGCTAAAAACTTTGGTAAGCTTTGAATGAGAGACGTTAAACTTGTATACACTCCCAAGTTAATTCATTCAAAGGGTTGTTTGTGGTCACACTGCAAACAGTCCAATATTCTTTGTTTAGAATAAACCATTGTTTATTTATGAAACTCATATTGTATTCCCACCTGTAGTAATACAATGAAAGAGAAAACCGAAAACAAATGTCGACAACCATCCTAAATATTTGTCAAGTAAAAACTTTATATGTTGACTTTTGTGAACTATAGGAGCATTTTCAAGTCATTGTATCTAGAATGTAGAAAAGATTAAAATCAAACAGCTCTAATATTTTCATAAATCTCTAAGACTTAACATGCGATATTATTTTCATGATATATAAAAATTTATATCTTTACAAATTTACTAATACGGGAAGAGTTGATAAGAATAATATAGCCAGTACTCTGTCACTTAATTATCTATAGAGATTTTCTCAATATTGTTATGTAAATATGTTAAGTTATTTTTTTTTTCGTAATATTATCCAACTAAAGTGAGTTACTAGTCACAAATCAAAGTAAGTAATTCGTTTTGAGAGATATTGTATTAATTTTAACGCTACTTATTAAAAACATTTTGAATATAGAAAGTTTTACAACACTCCATGTTATGAAAACAATAAATATAAATACCTGCCACTAACTAAACAACAAAATTAATATATCATAGTAATTGAAAGCTAGCCACCGAGCTTCTCATTGTCAAAAGTAATTAAAAACACTCAATATTTGTAAAGCCCACCCAGCTGAAGTGAGTAGAACTTGAATTAAGTCGATGTACCGCTATTAGGGACGTTCTGACAAGACCCTATCTGGTGTAACTGGCTTCTTACGTTGTTAGCTTAGGACATTCATGGTGTAGTTACTCCATCAGTGAACGGACGCGGAGATCTTTTCATCGAGCTCCTCTATATCTGTTTTAACAATATTATTTTTGTTGGTAATTTCGTTGGTTATTTTAAAATGATTTGCTTAATGTGTAAATATAAATTCTTTAAAAATAAATGTTTATTTTTAGAAATATAAGTTATATTTCCTTAAAAGATAAAGTTAGGTTTTCATATTAATGTTTCGTTTACATACAAAACTTATGAAAAACTAACTTTACTGTATTATGTTTACTAAATAAACACCAAGACAATTAATATGTATGTACTGTAACGCGACGATTGTGGGTTCGATTCCCATTCGAGGAAGTGAAATATTTATTTATATTTATATTTTCATTTTCTTCCCTCTGGTCGCGCTTTGCCTCGACGGCAAAGCGCGGCGTTAAGTTCTGCCACTAAACCCGCAATGCCTCCAGAATTCGGCGGAAAGTGAGGAACGAAGTATCTTAACACTGAGACTCCCTCTGCCTACCCTGCTGTGTGCGGGATACATCATTACCGTTATACTAGAAAAAGAAAAGTGTCAATATTTTCATTTTTATTAAAAAATCTATTTAATTTAAGTGAAATCCTCTCTGACAGTCCGTTTAGTGAAAAGCCTGCGCCCTAAGAATTCATTCAGATAGAGTCGTATCTCTTGCAGTAACTGAATGCTTAACTAATTTTGGACTCAATGAATGAATCCATCATTAATGAGATCATCCATTTAGCCCTTACACTAGCACCGCAGTGACGATAATATCTTTTACATCGTTCTGTTACTTTCTAAGGCCGTAATATATAATATTTATAGATGATCTTAGATATTTTAAGGTTTTTTTATTAAGTTATTTATTATTTCAATAGCAAATAAAATGAAAAATAGTAATGACGGATCTACGAAAGCATGAATCAGTGAAAAAAGTCCAAAAATAAAAAAAATCGGAACACCCTACCTGTTTTATCACAACGGTCGATGTTAACACGACATAAAATAGTATGTAAAAGATTATTTATTTCCAAATATAATAGAAAAATTGGTCAATTTTTGACTCAACACTAAACGATACTAGCGAAAACATCTAATTAAACAAGTCATTTGATATATTTTTCAATTCGCCACCCAAAATAAAAATGACTTTACTATTCCACCACACGGCCTCGGGCCAGAGGGAACATGATAGGAAAATTCAATGAAGCGTTTACGTAATTTCGGTTTTCCAGGCTGACGCGTCGCGTAAACGACCAACCTACGACGGGTCTACTACAATACACATGTACATCTTCACCGATCTCGTTAATACCACCTAAACATCAATGTATGAAAATATGTGGGCCATAATAGGCTATATTGAATACAGCCCATATTGCTGTTATATTGCTGTTTTATTATTTAAAAATTTGATATTTTCTAGTAATTGAATAATAATTGAAATCGTTGTTTCTTCTGCATATCGGTGACATGTTAGACAATTCAGGCACAGAGGACGCCGTTTCCTCCGGCCGCGCAAGTCTTTCTCAGGCAAACGTCCACCTATGCCGAAATAAACTTAAATCTTCACTTGAGGCATCTATCGGGAATGTTTTCACATGAAGTGAAAGTAACTTGGTTCAATTCACCCCCAAGAAGACAAAAGTTTGTGAGTTGGGCTTTAGCGATTCAGACGACTTCAAGCTGACAACCCCACTCTCTATACAATAAGATGTATAAATAATTTTTTAGTCATGGTACGTCTGATAGTTAGAAACTCTTCCTCGTAGTGATCGTAAGTAATCCAAGATCATTTAGAGATTCAGAGGTAACAGTAACAGTAGAGAGACACAGGTCTGATGCCGGCCTTTAAGGCTTTTTGAAGGTGCGTAGTTCGTATCGACCTGGAAACAGTACCGCAAGTAGGACATACCACAGCTGCGTGGATTGCCATGTATCCAAAAGTTGTGGATGATACTAATTCGGCAGCAGGTAACAGGTCATACAGTTTTCCAGAACATAGATATAGTTATCTATAGTAGAATATATGTTTATTTACATAATGTACGTGAATAGCTTTGACTGCGTTGAGCTTTATGGATTGAAATCGTGACGACATTTCAGTTGATATTGTTACATACTACATACAGTATATTCAAATCTAACCGTTATATTTCTCATGACGGCGCTTGCGGGAGCTTTGCTGGTTGTAAGTTAGAGCTAGTTCGGAATAGAAGCAGTAACTTCGCACAAAGGACTTGTGTGGACTAGTGTAGCTAGATTTTCACTTCATATTTAGGTCTACTGGGAATAAGAATCGAATATTTTCTTTTATTAATTATAGCATAATGTGTTCAATCGTATCAAATACTTTGTTTGTACACTGAAATTTATAATAAATTTATGTTAGTACTTAATTTTTTTGTTGTCACTCTATCCCGGACAAAGCAGAGTAGGCAGAGGGAACCTAGTGATAAGACGCTCCGTACTCCATTCTCCGTCGAAATTTTTGAAGCACTGCGTGTTGCACGGTGATACTCAAAGCCAGCCTTTTGTCTGGGTGCCAGATCGAATAAATAAAAATATTAATAAATAATAATTAATTCCCCCGAGTGATGAGAATTTCTTTTATTTAAACACTGAAATTTATAAATGTTTTGTTAGTAGCTAATATTTACTTATAAAATAGATGTTGTATTGAATTGGCTTAGTAATTTGTTTTCTATGCCGTGAAAAATAAAAAAATACATTTGATGGGCTTGGATGGGAATCGATGATATGAGTAAAACTCCTATGCCTATCAAGGATAGGAGTGCTTTGAAAGCGATTTTTTGATATCTGTGAAACTTTGTTTCAACAAAGTAAAGCTTGGTTTGCTTCGAATAATAAGCCCTCTCGTTTCATGCTGACGGTTAAATAATGTTGTATCTAAATTACATGTAGCAAGATGCACTGATTAGAAAAAATTTGAAAAGCAAAAGGTGACCTTTTATCTATCATTGTACCAAGTGCTAGAAGCTAGAAATAAATAATATAATTGATTTTCGATAATTTGAACAAAAAATATCGCAAATCTTAATTATTGCTACTTTGAAAAAAAAACGAATAAAATTTATACTTTCTCTAAAAAAGTATTTTTCTTTCTTGGGTACGTAATAACACTTGAAAACTCTAATCTTACAATTATATAATTACTTCTATGATTTTTTTATATATTATATCCTTATTCACAACTCAATAATAAGTCAGCCAAAGCCGAGATTAATGACTTTGTATACTTGTGGCTAAGAGAGTGTATCAAACTAAAAGTTTCGGAGCTTCGGGCTTTTCTGTGTGTTATCGTATGACCGTTTACGTAACTTGGTAAATTAACGTAAGCGGTGTTTGTTAAAATGTCAATCAAGTCAATTTGTTTTAAAAGAATATATATTTTTATTGTGATCCAATGCTATACTTTAATATTTTGAACTTGATTTTTTTTCTTTTCAATTTTTTTATTATAGCCTTACAAACGTGTCAGCTAAGCACTTATCACTTCGCTAATGTCCATGGAACGTGCATAGAGAGTTCATAGTTAAAGGGTACGGAGTGTCTTAAAAATAGGTTCCCAGAATCTCTCCGGCTACTCTGCTATGTCCAAGATACATTATGAGGAGAAAAAAGCTTCATTTCAATTATATGGCGACGTTCGCTATAAGTCAAGGTGAAGAAAAAGAAGATATAACAATTCTCAGTTTGAAATACGATAGATAGATGGATAAAACTCTTTACTGTATACATTAAGGAAACAGGATATCTTGATATAAAAACACTCAACAAACAACAACATACAATAAACACAAGTAGTATGCAAAAAAAGTTCCCATATTAGATATGTTAACACGGTTAACCATATAGAAACTTGATTTTGTACGTAAAAAATAAGCTTTTTTCGTAAAATAGAAGGAAGATAATAAAAAGTACCCTAACTAAGAATTTGTATGAACAATTAAAGCTATCTACGATGTTGAAGCAAATTAAATATAGCAATATAATTTATTCTGAAACCTGCCTTATAACATTCCTCAACGTTGGACATAAATTTGTAGGAGACAGCGCAAAATTTATGATTTAATATAAGCACAACAAAGGTTATCAAAGACGCCGCCGAAACGTCTGTTGATTATGATCTGAGCGTTCTAATTAAACAGGTAAGTATTGTGCTGTTTGGGATTATCTAAGTCATTCATTCAGTCATTATTATATGCGTTAAATAAATAAAAAAAATAAAAAAATCAACTTCACGCTATATCCCGCACACAACAGGGTAGGCAGAGGAAATTTATTTTTAAGACGCATCGTTCCCCACTTCGCTATGCCTCGACACCAGAGTGAAGAAATGACAATATAGAAGCACGCACAGACGTAACCACTGTGCGTAGAAACGTGAAATTTGAACAGATGTTTATTTTTGTTAGGGATTTAGAAAAATTTTAACCTTAAAGGGATGAAATAGGAGTAATTCAAGATATCATATGAATTATTGATAAAAAAATCCAATTAAATCTATTGAAATTACGAATATCGTCTATATTAAAATGCAATTGAAGGCGTATTACAAAAGTTTTATTAGAAATAAACTGGCATTCACATGCAACTACATAATTTTTTTCAATATTTAGAATACAAGAAAGAACACAAATGTGTGGAAATATCATATTAATCTAAAGAGGTTTTCTTAATACCGTTATGGGGAAGTCTTTATCTAACGGGTAATGTTATAGCCCTGCGAACAATTTATTGCTTACGCACCTGACGCCATGCCGAGGGGTGGGGGGGAGGATGGGGGGAGGGGGAGTTAGCTCTGCGTTTTCGGAAAATATTTCGGTGGTTAGTCATTTCAGCAGTTTTGTTACTTTTATTTTTATAAAAATATAAATATAAAAAGAAACCACATTTCGAACATGAAGTGCCGACGAATATATTGAAAAATATTTCAAAGAAAAAAGGAAACGCAAATACTAAAATATATTGTATTCCTCTTTTTGTCTATATATTAAAATATTTCTAGAGAAGTAATATAAAAAAAGGATTTAAATACATATAAATAGGTGTCGGTGCAATGAACATAGTATAATTATTGTCTTATAGCAATTGAATACGGAAAATTGCATACTTAATTAGATCATTTACTTATTGCACCTAATGGTCCAATTGCTGCTGCTGATGAGAATTTCAATGTATCATCTATACATCTTCGCGCTGTGAAGACACACAGCAGGGTAGGCAGAGGGAACCTTAAGACCGTTCCCCACTTTCTGCCGACTTCTGGAGGCATTGCGTGTTGAGTCGCAGAACCCAACGCCGCGCTTTACCTCGACACCAGAGCGAAGAAATAAAAATATACATTCCACTTTCTCGCATGGGGATCGAACCCACAACCGTTGCGTTACAGTCACACCCTTGTGCCACTGCGCCACGGCGGCCTCATACTAAATATTAAATGTCCTCTAGTAGGCATCGAACCCACAATTTATCGCGTTTACAGTAACACGCCTTTGCTCCTGTGCTACAACCGGCTTCAAAGTGGTTAATACGTTATAAAATATTTACGCAATCATTTCCTAATTAAATATGTAATCAAATATGTTGACTAATAGATCCCAGCTGTAGGCATTCAATCATGTAGAGTCGCGTGTCACTGTCACGCCGGCATCAAGACAGACACAGTACTGTTATTGTTCAGAATGTTCGACCCATTTTTGCTATTAATCTATATAAAAGCACTTATACTTGAAAGTTAGCTTAGTTTTGTTAACTGTTTTGGATTAAATTTCAATCTATAAAGGATTGAAAGCTGCTTATTCACATATTAAGTACAATATATCGTGGTAGACAACTTAAATAAAGCTTCTCCCTATATCCTTTGTAAAATAATTAATAAAACTTCTAATGGTTTTAAAGTAATTAGTATCGTAAATCCTAAAATATTATAATTTTACAATTAAAAGAGTTTTAAATATTACTAAACTATTTACCGCATACATTTTTTCACAACCCTACAGCTGTACGACATTGTGACTTCTAAAACAAATTGCAGTACAAAGTGAAACGTTAGTTGAAAGCTTTATAAGTTTAATAAATAGTTCTGACGTTTAAACGATAAATTGTTCTATTTACTTTCGATTCTACGATCGTCTTAGACAGAAAAGTCATTGGCAGCTTATAATGTTACAGTGTGTATAATTTATATCGTCCAATAGAATTTAATGTATACTGAGTTGAGGTCAGTTTGGTTTGGAGTTCAATTCCTATTTGGGGGGGGCGGATGAATTAGTTAGTTTGGAAATGGATTAGATGGGGTGGAATAGTTTTACAAAATTGTCTTTACTAGTTATACACTCGTAAACCAATCAAAAGAATTTTTCTTTGTTAAGGATATTGAGAAAACTTGCATATTATAATACAAAAATAATCTCAATTACTACATACATTGTGAAGTTAACACGTTCGATTCTATTCATACGAAAACAATACTATTGTTAAATTCAACTAGCTTATTGTATCGAACAACTGTATAAATTTATTATGAGATTCTCCGAAGTTTTCCCACTGCAATTCTATAAACGGAATAAGGCTAACAGGTTGTGTGAAATGAAATCTTGCTCACTGGAATATTTTATTAACATGTGTACTTACCCCGTGCGAGGTTGTGGGTCCATTCCGTCTACACTCTACTTATTAGTACTTATGCGTTTTTACGTTACATTTTGAGAGAGGATGTAACTATCTAGTGCTTGTATTTCAGTATAGGATTCGCTGTGACACAACTTCTTTTAAAAAGCGAAATTTATATATTCAGACTCTCAAAATAATTAATATCTATGCAAAAGTATTATATATATAGTGCTTTATATATATAAAAATGACTGAGGTAGACGCACGCACAGCCGAAACCGCTTTGCATAGAAATGTGAAATTTGTACAGATGTTTACTTTCATAACGTGTACACCCACTACGACGGGATTTTGAAAAATTTTAACCCTGAAAGGTGGATGATAAATTTATAAGGGAGTTTCTACACAGCCTTCAAAACTATTTTTTCAGGCAGTTTATAATTATAGCACCCTACTGAATTTTAGATGAAATGACATAACAGTTCTTCTAAGACAGACAAATTAAAATCTTTTCCTTTCATATCCATAATAATTTTATAAATAAAATTATATTATTATAATAAGATCTCTTGAGTATTTTAAAACCGCTACAATAAAAACTTATATTGTTACAATTAAGACATTTGTTTCATATTTCTATGGCAATAGAAAATATTTTCTTAAGACACTCATTTTATTGTGGAAGTAGCACAGACTGTAACAATTTTAAAATACAAAGAGTCTGCACGTGGTTTACTTTTTGCTAGAAACAAAAGGACGTCTTGAGGTGTTCTATTTTAGATAAACTTCAAGACAATGAAGAATTATCTTGTCGAATTATAATTGGAAGTGGAACATGTAAAAACAATATGTAAAAAATTTGAATCAGCTTCACGCTGTATCCTGCACACAGCAGGGTAGACAGAGGGAACCTAGTGTTAAGACACTACGTTACCCACTTTTCGTTGAGTAGCAGAATTCAACGCCGCGCTTTGCCTCGACACCAGAGCAAAGAAATGGAAATATAAACGTAAATAAATATTTCACTTCCTAGAAAGGGGATCGAACCCACAACCGTCGTTACAGTCAAACCGTTGTGCCGCAGCGCCACGACGGCCTCTGAATAAAACAATATAATATAAGAATATAAGAAGACCAATCTACAAGGAATATAATATCGTATAAGTTTAATTAACTGATTAATGCTGTGATGTAACTAAGCAAGTCAACTTTAAACCAATAAACTTAACTTAATCTGGATAACTTTGTCAATAAAATATACGAGTCAATTAAATGTATGAGTGATATTTTATACTGTTGTTTAAAATATAAAGCACATTACATCTTATCTCAGATTATTATTATATATATAGCAAAACATGTTTAAAACTTAAATTATATAAAAACATAAATTATATGCTTAATTTTATATTTAACATATCTGAATACGGCTTACATAATTGATTAAAAAACCAGAATAAAATATATAAGTGATGTTTCATATTCTGCTGTATTCGCCTTTTTAAATGGAGTATATGACTATAATTATTAGTAATTGAGTAAAATATTTAATAAATAAAAAAAAGAGAAATATTTAAATAATATTACTGAAATGGAGCTGTCATACCTGTATAATTACAAATAAAAAATCGTATGATCAAAAGTTATGATATTATAGTAAAATAGTAGAGGCCGTCATGGCGCGGAAGCACAAGAATGTTACTTGTGGTGACGGTTGTGGGTTCGATACCCACTCGAGGAACTCAATGATTATTTCTTAATGTATTCATTTATTCCGTCTGGCACGAAGACAAAATCCCGCATTACGTTGCTCCACTTAACTTACAATTCCCCGAAAAATTTGACTGAAAGTGGGAAACTTAATTACTAAATACGAAGCTGATTTATTAGATATTTTTACATTCGACAGTTTTCATTTTATGTCTAATTTTGGCCATTGCCAAGTCAAAAACCATTGTTTTTATCCAATTTTACTCATAATTCAAGAATTCAATTTTTATCTATTATTTGCTTTCCTCGTCCACAGAAACTGTTAATATTATTTTATGTTAAGCTTATTTTATATCATCTTAGTCATTATCATACACAAAGGAAAAAATATTATGTTACTTTTGTCTGTTAATAAGAGTATGGAATTATTTTTATTAGTTTGTTTCGACACCATAGCGAAGAAATGGAAATATAAACGTGAAATAAATATTTCACACCCTCTAGTGGGGATCGAACCCACAACCGTCGCGTTACAATCTCACCCTTGTGCCGATACGCCACGAAGGCCTTTATTAATTATATAAATGGCCTCAATTAATTATATAAATGATATTTTTTTAATAAAATGAGGTTATTATGGAAGTGATACATTTGGCTGATGATTCAAAGCAATGACTATTCCGCCAGTCCATACGCAACGGCTCGAGAATGGGATTTGAAAAACGGGAAGTTCTGACAGAAGGTCTTTACATACCGTGCTTTGTAGTAAACGCTTGAAGGTCTTATACACGCTTAAAAAACCTTTTTTTGTAAAAGAAACCTAAATAAATTATAATAAGCAGGTGATAAGTACGTCGTCAACTTGAACATCCAATAAATTCTACAAGAGAAATAACGTCAAATGCTCAACTGGATTTAATTTCTTAGCAAAATGTCTCAGTATAGGTAAATAACTGACAAAGAATTCTGAATCTTTCAAATTATAATAAATCAAATCAGCAATCAGTTGAGTGGCAGAACTCAACGCCGCGCTTTTCCTCGACACGGGAGCGAACAAATGGAAACATTAATTTAATTTAAATAAATATTTCATCTCCTCGAGTGGGGAGTGAACACACAACCAGTCGATTTTACAGTCACACTTTGTAGGGTTCCGTATGTCAAACTCTCTATGGGTTAGTCCGACTCTTGACAGATTTTTACATTTATAAATGAATAATTGTATAATAGTTAAACCAATATCTTTGATGTCAATCGGGTAAGAAAATATGATTTTCTTTGAAAACTTACCGCTAAGCAATTAATCACTAAGATATTTCATATAAACATCAAGTTTATACAAAATAAAGGGTTGTTCAGAATTAATATTTCATCGCCCCAGAAATTTGATTTGGCCAATGGAATTGACTGTCACCCTCGAACCTTTGATAGCAAGACGGAACGGAGATATAATTCCTTTACCATCGGTAATGGGTTTTGCTACGATAGAATTTTTTTAAATATTCTTAAATTTTGGGGACTTTCAATTCTTTAATGCATTCTAAATTTAATCATCAATACCTGAGGTTATTTCGAATGATATTGTACAGGGAAAAATATAAATTAAATTTATTCATACTAAATACAAAAAGATATTATTTAAATTTCAGTTAAAGTAACTGCAGCACCTATAGGAAGCAAGCATTAATGTAATTAAAATATTCAACCGTTATTCGCGTATATTCCGTCACATCACTCTTATTTTAGAAACATTGGCTTTTAAGTAGCAATTCTCATGCTACCCAAGCCTATTCAAGTGTTACCGCGATTAGGGTTCCGTGTTGTGAAGTTGACAAACTCAACTTTGTAGCCAATAAGTGCATAATTTTACATGAAATTACAACAAATATAAGTAATATAATAACGCTAGAGATAGACGGACAATAAAGCGTTCCAGTAAAGAGGTGGATTCCTAGAATCCGTATCGAATTCAACCACCCTTTGTCCTTTTATACAAGTTGCTCTAAGTATCTGTCATTCTTCATAGCAAGGAAAAAAATATTGCATTCTGTATGAGCGTCAGTTATGTTGAATATTTTAAATGTTTAATATTAAAATTATGGCCTGTATTTTGTATTGCTATATATTTTATGGCTTTTCTAGAAACATTGCCATTAATTTATCACAATGAATAAAAATACGACTCTTATTTCACGGCATTGAGCAAATACTACAACATGTAAGACCGTAAGCCAAAGTTTCCCATTAAGGCTAATATGACGTGATATCTTATATCAAGGCACACTTGTGAACTAAAGATATAATGTATTATGAAGAGATTTGTTGAGAATTCACATTAACATGTTTTGATGTTCAAATATTATATATACATAATAAAACATCTTGCGATATCTTGCTCGCGTTATCTCAAGCACGCACTAGTTTATCTCAGAGCGCAGCTGCTCCTCTACAGGTTCGAGTTCATTCCTTTCATTCCACCACCATGTCTCCTTGACCATGTCAATGTCGACGTCCTCCTCTAGAAGCGCAAAGAACTCGCTTGCCCGCCTTAATGATTGTGAATTAAGCACGATTCCAGGGTACCTGAGTAGTTTCGGTGTTAGTCAAGAGTGTTGTGTTGTGTGTTCACTTCACTTCCAGGAAGTCAGCCTGCATCAGTTTTCATCATCGTTAAAATTATTTTAAATTCCCGGATCTAGGGAAAAAAATGACCTAAAGGCAATCTCCAAAAGCAAAACAATCGTTCCAAAATCGATTTAAAATAGATATCAGTGTTTTTAGTAATAGAAGGTTAATTTAAGGAAGTTCCTAGTCTTCTTTTATTTATAAAAAAAATCTTTATAATATGCAAAGAAGTCATAAAAACATATACATATATTAGCGTGAATAAATAATGTCAATCGATTATCATTAGATTATCTTTAGTTATTGGCGCTAATACATTAAAAGCTTTCTCATTGCATAATACATCATATACACAAAAGCTGTGCTTATTACTTTACGCTGTATCCCGCTTTTATCAGCTTAGGCAGAAGGAATCTAATGTTAAGTCACTCTGTTTTCTTTTTTCGGCCGATTTCTGGAGGCATTGCGTGTTGAGTAGCGGAACTCAACGCCGCGCGTTTTGCCTCGATATCAGAGTGAATAAAATATTAAATATTTCAATTGTGCTTATAAACTATTAAAAATGTAGTGGAAAGGAATATATAAATATATACCTATTACAAAGGATTTTGTCGATAAGGTCAGTGACCCGTCAAGCAATACTAAATATTTAATAAGTATCGAACAAAGCATTGTCAAATACATTCGCTTTAGGGATTATCTAAGAGTTACCTTGCATTTCATATGTAGGTTAAATGAACACAAAGAATTTTAATAATTATATATTAATATTATTTTGAAAGTAAATAATAAGAAAAAAAATTAGAGGAACTGTTTGCCGAGTAACGGAACTCATCGCCGCGCTTTGTTCCATGGAAAAATGCTAAACAAGGAGAGAATGGAGATTTATTTCATATGAAAACCATGCCTAGTTTTGGTACAATATTCTCTATTTTAAGTAATATTAAAACATAATATTCTCCACTAGGATCATCGTTGATATATTTCTTTGACACGATACCTTCGTCAAAACCGCAATCATGCCGGTTTAGAAATTCATGTCGATCCCCGAATATTTGGTGTTTCTATCCGAATATACTTTGAAGTGCTTCAAACTATACTGAAGCCATAAATATACGTAAAGGACTATACATATATCTGTGGAGTACCCTTCTATACATTTAAAACAAAAGTGAGTGATGAAAGAATGGTAAAAAAGATTTATGATGGAAAAGTGAGTGGTAAGAGAGGTAAGGGGAGACCTCGGTTGACCTTCGAAAACACAAGATCTTTACTGGAGGAAGGTAAAGCGTGAAGCTAAGTTAAGTTAAGTAACTTGTAAATAATGAACCTAAATTCGTTAAGTGTTATGATGATGATGATGATTATATATCATCATAAGATATTAAATTTTCTGTAATTGGGTAAAATTAACGAAAATCAACTAGGAATTCCAGATATAAAAGCACCCGGTGATTTGAATCTCAATAAAATGTCGTTCAATGGTATTCAAAATGATGAGTAGCTGCTCTGATATTGGTAGCAATCCGGGTAGTTCCTAATAGAAACACATTTCATTACAAGTACAACTAGGATACTAAGCTAGTTTAAAGTGATTGAATTTAAAAAATAAAACAAATTTATATATATATATATATATATATATATATATGTATATTAGATAAAATATATAGGTACGTATGTACGTACGTAATCGAATTAACAAGTAAAAAATTGTTTGCGAATTTTATCGGGTGAAAAATTTTAACGAAATTAAAATGCTTGTATCTGCTCGTTTTTCATTTATATCATATTGAAATAAAACACAATGTAATTTGTTTATATACAAATTATATAATAATTTTAACATAAAATTATGACTTGTTTAAAATAATAATAAAACTATTTTCAATGATTCCTGCGACTGAGTATTTTAAATGAAATTATAAATAAATATTATTACGATATTATGTATATTATACGAGTATTTGTATTAAATGCGTCTTACAGTAGTGTGAAAATAACAACTAAAAAAACTGACCTTTGATCACAAAGGCCAATCATAGAAATATATAACTTAACAATTTTGTATTTATCGTTATTTATCGTTATACATAGTGTCTATAGGCACAAATATTTTTTATAAAAATATTTTTCGTCAATCTACATTTCTAAGGGTTGTGGTGAATAAAAACAAAGTCGATAACATGCTACGAGACAGAAAAAATTAAAAATATTTTTTTTTTTCATTATTATAGTGTTTTTTATCATAAATATTCTTATATATATGTACATAAAAATATACTCAAGTCGGTTCCTTGTACTCTCGTATAAATTGATTCAAACATGCAACTAATATATCAGTTTAGTTAGAACTACGAAATGATATATGAAAAATTACGTAACAATTTCTAATTTTATTTTATTTGATAGATCAAAGGTTTCAAAGGAAAGTAGATGATATTTCATATGTCGAGAGAACCCCAATGTGTGTTTATCATCTGGGATTTCAATATCTTTATTACTATAAAATATTATTTAGAGTATTGAATAGGAATATGTATCAATTTATTAAATTAAATTTATTTAAAATAATAAAATTTATTCATGTATTATTAAAGTCGAAAATGAAGAAATGAAAGTTTGAATTGAACATTTAAATTTCCTTATACGTGAACTTTCAGTGAGTACACTTACAGTGAGATAGCTTCTAACCACCAACATGTTAACTATGCTATGGATACGCTCTAAATGGATAACTTGTGTAAATAATACAAATAACATACATATCCATGTCTTTGTTTCAATTCAAAACAAGATATGTCAAAGTCGACCGAATAACACTATGAATATAAATTATCTCATTATATATTCTTATTATGTTATTATTTATTATACTAATTATGTTATTAACATAATTTGTATTAAATATAACTTAATTATAAATTATATTTAAATAATTACTGGTAAAAAATGCGTTTCGTTGTAATGCTATACCTCCTAGATCCTAGATAAATATGGCGGACTGCATATACTTTGAGTACTTAGGTTTAATGAAAAGTCAAATGTAGGTTAAGCCAAAGTCAAATAAATAAAAATTTTACATAAAAAGTGACAACGCACTAAAATGTAAGCTTTTCAGCGTAAGCTCCCTAAAACTTCATATGGATAGTTTATTTGCGCTGTAAAAAAATGTGTGTGACTTTTTTAAAAGGTTTTACACTAATTTGAATACTAGACACTAAGTTGAAAAATATTATTGATGGTTTTTGTTTTACAAAAACCGTTTATATTTTAGCCGAAATATTTGTATTATATATATTAAATATATATATATACATATACATACAGCGTGAAACTGAAAAAAAATTAAATGTAGATAATAAAATGAGCTCATTTTGCATGAAATAAACTACATGTATAAGTTTTTTTATGGTTTTTGATAAGCGCTCGTATCTTTCGATTGGATTGATATATGAGCTTAATTTTTTTATGTACAATATTAATTTCAGATTGATACCTCCACGCAATGCTAAGAACGTTTAATATTAAGCATTCATTTTCAAATATATAACATAACTGATGTTCATACAGTATGCAATATTTTTTTCCCTTACCATGAAGAATGACAGATAGAGCTACTTGTATTAAAGGACAAAAGGTGGTATGAATTCGACACGGATTCCCGAACCCCCGTTATTGTGGGTTCCTGCGTTTGACGAGGATAATATCTCTATATATACTGTAATATCAAAGATGATCGCAACCGTAAATCTAACCATTGTTTATACCTACATTGATGTAACCTGAACAATTAAATTGATGACGACATTACCTGGTATATATGTAGTTATACATGAAATAAGATCTCTCTTATAATGTAAGGTAAATCGTAGTAACGTTATTATATTTATTTTGATGATACGGTAACCAAGTTAAATATATTTATATTACATGGCATTACGTTACTATTTTCCCTGTTGTGGAGATAATTACGCAGAGATGTAAGCAGCTGAGGTTACAGTTTTCAACTTATTACTCATCGCTGGAATTCGGGATAAGGCTGCCTCAGCGAATAATTTACTATGAATATTAATGCGTGTCTAACTATTGTATAACTACTTCCAAATAACTAGAACTAGATAATTACTACTTCTTTTTATGTCTTTGTACGGCAGTATTCAAATAAGTGTTTATTTCATACTAGCCATCAGCCCGCGGCTACGTCCACTTGTGCCAAAAAAATATTTATTTTCTCGTCTGAATTACGTCCGTGATATAAAACATTATGATTTACAGAAAGATAAGACATTTAAAAATAAATGTTTCAGTTGATTCCATAAAAAAATTATATATTTTTTTGTATTACTAAACTATTCATGCTTTTACATCTGTGAATTCATAAAAAATATTTTTTATTTACACATATCTAGCTTTACTATATCTAAATGTCGCCAGGATTTTTTTAATGTTTCGGTACACTATATACTAACTTTTTAACAAAATTATTTGTTTTATATAATTCATTTCAGATCAAATATGTTCAATTGAATTTTTGTAAACACACGCCCGAACTAACTTATATATTATGTAGAGATTAAAAACAACAAACTAAAAAGAGTTCAAGTATTACTCGGAGAACCGATAGATGTTAAAGCTATTATGAATAATTTTATTTTTAACCGACTCCAAAAAAGCATTGAGTAATGAATTCATTATTATACAGTATAGTTGTTGTAATTTATGTTTTACAAAACTGCAGAACCCAACCCCCAGGATTAGACAGTTTTCAACCGCGCCGCAATGGTAGGGGTACTTATATATTTTCCTGTCTTCTATATTACGTACGCAACAATATTATCTCTAAGTTTTTTTTTTGTAAATATTCTATATAAGGGAAAATGTTGAATCCCCCTGAGCGTATACATCCTATCTTTATAAAAGAAAACTTAAAGACCACAAGTCGGTGGGTAGATACGTTTTGTTTGAAACTCGATTTAAGTTGGGGTGCATAAAAAAATATAATTATAACTACGACGTGGATGCACTTTCTAAAATGATTGCTATAAAAAAACGAGTAGGAATGTAGATAGCGATATATGTGGGTTCAATTCCAAATTGAACTTACAAGTAGTTTCTTACTAGGTTATATGATAGTTTTCCTATTGAAGCAATTGTAAAAAAATATTTTAAAAACTGAATGAGATGCAAGAACGATTTAAAATATTATTAATAGTAACAAATGATTAATAGCTTAAAAAAACACGCTTTTCTACACCAAGTGATACAAGTGCTACAAGTGCTACGGAAAGTATAATATGGATTGTACGTCTAAACTACTATGAATGGTTTATGAATAACCTCTGAAGAGTTCCTTTATTCAGGTACTCCAGGCTCCATCATCACACCTTCTCGTTGATACCATATTTCGACCCTCGAAGAGGTAAAATGTTGAGAACGGGAGAACTGCAAAGAAATTAAGGAATGAAGAAGAAAAAAGTAAGGTATGTTTTGAAAATTACGATACGATTACAAGCCAATACATTTCACAGTGTGTCATCAAAATCGATATTTAATAGGCCTTCCCAGTTTCAAAGCATGGTGGAGTGAGTAGATGAGTGTCGATAAGTCGTCGTGTCGACGTAAAAGTAAATATATTTACTTTATTTTTAAAGTGTGTATATATATAATATGTATAATATTTAATGTATATATATATTATACATCGGAATATAAAGTAAAGGTTGTTTTACGACACACACAAAGCTCGGAGAGCTGTTGAAAAATTTAATCCTGAATTTTTACATACCAACTTTTCCTTCTTCACATATTTACGTTTACCTCGTCGTGGCCTTTTTACTAATTGAGGATTTAGCAGCCGCAAAGCACCGTATTTTTATTAAGTCTCTTTGTTTTCTCGCTCTGGTTAAAATTAGAATCCTCCATAAATAATTGCAATATTAGAAAAAATGAGTCGTGTTATTATTTTAAAATTTTTACTGAAAATGATATTTGTTTCTGAGCTTTTTTTAACAACAAATAGATACCTACTGTTGCTACTTCACGCTGTAACCCGCACATAACAGGGTAGGCCGAGGGAACCTGGGAACCTAGTGTAAACGGATATATCTTAATGGGTAAGAAGTGTTATAACACTCTGTTGCCCACTTTTTGCCGCATTCTAGAGGCATGGTATTATAAAAGCAATCGCAATCGCAATTTGACTCGACACCAGAGCAAGAAAAATGAAAATATTCAATATTTCATTTACTCAAATGGGATTCGATCCCAAAACCCGTCGCGCTTATAGTCGCACGTTTATGCCCTAGGTCACAGCAGACTTCTATATAATTTAATTATAATGAATAATTCAATATGATCTAATTAAAATTTAATCTAGTGTAATTACAAACCTTGTTTACAACCTAATACAAATTTTGCTTTAGAATAGTAAATATTGGACTATGACTCGTAGGTTTATTAATGAAGATGCTAAAAAAACTATATTATAAAGACTAATATATAAAAAGTTAAGCATTTTTTATGTATAAAGAATCATAACACTTGTTAAAATAGTTATGTATAATAAAAACAAGAAACTTAAAGAAAGAATTTTTTCTATTCTATTTATATTCTTAAGGCGTCCTGCTGAGTAAAACTTTCACAATAGGAAACAGGAAATGGCCATAAAACCGCGTAAAACGAAACTGCTATAAAAGTCTCTTATTCTATTCGAGAATTAATAACGACAGCGATCTTACTAGCCATACTTACCTCCATTCGAATAAAATGGTGTTTTTGCAATAGATAAAAAAAATAATAGTTATCTATCTATGTATAAAAATACAGGTTTACGCTGTAACTTGCATACACTAAGATAGGCAAATGGAACGCTGAATTTCTCGATTGGCAGAACTAAACGCCGTGCTTTTTTGCCTTGGTGCAAGAGCGAAAATAATAAAAAATGATATTTCACTACCTCGAGCGGGTATCGAATCCACAACTGTCGTGTGACAGTCACACCCTTGTGCAGACGACGGCGTATACAAATACATTTAATACCTTTTTACATTACTTAGCTAGTAATAAATAATCTATATATCTTAAGTAAATATCTTTTCTCGTCGGAAACCTTTCATTAAAAAGCTTCTCAGTTGACAATTAGTGTGCGACGCCACATCTTTTTCATGGCGGTGGATAATTGGCAAATTTGAAATTTAATCAAGCCATGGAAAACTTTTAAAAATTGCCTATATATCATTAACATTAATTATTATAATATGACAGTCGCGGCGCAAAGGCACAAGTGTGTGACTATCAAAGTTATAGGTTCGACTCCCACTCGAAGAAATGAAATATTTTATATTTTAATTGCTTCTCTTGTCGATTCAAGGCGAGGGATTAAATTCCGGTACTCATTACGCAATGCCTCTAGCATTTGGTGGAAAGTAGCAAGAGGAATGTCTGAACACTAGCCTCCCTCTGCCTGCCCTACTACGTGCGAGATACAGCGTGAAGCTGAAAAAAAATCTAATAATAATGAAACTGTTTGCAGTGACCACTACTTAATATTTTCATACCCACGTGGAAATATTACAAATACAAGCAGCAGAAACAATGATAAAAATACAAGTATAAGAATTACATGCTATTACTATAGAAAGCGGACTTCAGATAAATCTTAATATAAATAATAATTATAACTACATTGTATCTATTTCGGTGAGCTCTTGGATAAAAATACATTCTCACAGAATAAAATTTTCCAGTCTGAAAAACCGATAAATTTGACGCGATAGAAACGTTTTAACATTGATTTTCTACTCTCTTTGAGAAAAAATCTTGTTACATTTGCTTTGTAATAAATTGTGATTACTCAAACACCAAATATATTAGATTTAAAACGTGTCAACAACGAAAGACAATGTCAAATATAAATTTCTGGCCTAAAAAAGCTCGCGTGAAAAAACAAACACAAATCACATTGTTAATTGTGCCCTGCTTTAATAATACCGAGCGATTCCCTTGTGACCAACTAGTGTATTAAAGCGGAAAGGTTGTATTAGCGAGGCATCGCTGATCTTTGGGCATCACTGAACACAGCTACGATTTAGCTTCGGTACAGACGTGTCATAAATAAAAAACGTCTGCAACGCATCTTCCCCTGATAAATGACTCCACGAACTTTACCGGAATCCAACTTTGGTGATCATTGAAATTCGCTTTTGCTAAGATCCTCGTGTAAATCTGAGTTTCTGCATTATACATGTGGATGAAGCAGAAACTCAGATCATACATCATCTCACCAGACAGAACTTTGGTGTCTAAACATGAGATGTAGTCGTAGCATGATGGGCGCCATATACGCCGGTCGCGTAGGTCTATAGAATAGAATAATTTCTAATAACAATTTAGAATTTATTAGTTTCTATATAACATATCGACCTCATTGACCTGCTTAAATTAATCTCCTTTATTAAAGCAATTATCCTTTATTTAAAGGCCGGCAACGCACCTGCAGCTCCTCTGGTGTTGCACGGGGTCGTGGGCGGCGGTGATCACTTACCATCAGGTGACCCGTGCGCTCGTTTGCCTTGTCCTTTTCCATAAAAAAAAAAAAGAAAAAAAAAATAAAAAATTCAATAAAAATTAAATATATAATATTACTTTACTTTTGATTATTGGAAAATAACTAGTTTCTCCACTTTATTAATCTCTACTCTTTTATAATTATTTAATAATAAAAATTATTTTAATATTTGTTGTCCATTGCCGTCTAGAGGGCGAGCCGTTAACAGTAAGACACCGGTAAATACTCGTATATACAATTAGGGAATACGGCGTATGGGCATAAGTAATGCAAAAAATAGTTTAACATTCGTTTTTTTAATATTCGTTAAATTATAAAGACTATTCTTTTTACGAAGTAGCGTATTCGTAAAGTGCAAAGAATATAAAACGCTAAAATTTCGAATTGTTAGTTAAGAATAACAATGTATTATTAATTTTAATTGGCTTATGTGTTTTGTTGTTTTTAATTTTAATTTATGGATAAAAAATATTATTTGCCCCTTATATTTTCGTAGGTGCTTATAGCTTATTAGGATTTAGGGGTGTCTGGCAGAGGATTAAAAATATGCGAAAAACATGGAAAAAAAGTGACTGGCAATTGACAGCGTCATTTTCTGTCACTGCGCCACGTTTTTCATTTTTTTCTTTTTTTTTTACTTTCTAATAAGAAATTATTATCTTTTACACAAATGTCTGTAGCCAACCAGTAACCAATAAAAATAATCATTATCAGTTCCCTACAAAGATAAATATTAAAGAAAAAACCTTGAGTTATAAACAAATAAATCTAATTGACTTCTCGAAAAAAAAATCAACAGCTTAAAAATTATCAAAAGTTGATCGAAAATATTTTGAATAAGCTACGAGAGTAGCTTTACAAAGATACAAAAAACAAAAGCGAAATTTAACGTACATACGTACCCATTACTTTGACCAATGGATCGTTTAATGAAATGATTTGCCGTCAGCAGTCTGTACTCTCATTTGGCGACGACAACGTGAATTGAATAGGATACCGGGGAAATTCGTCTATTGAATGTTTTATTTCCTTTGATTGTGTGTCCGGACTATTTCTATAGTAGATAACCGCGATCAAATATATTATATAATTTTTGAAAAATTTCTTTTTTATTAATTAAGTAACGTAATTACGATTACGTACACTATAATTGTTGTCATTAATAGATTTCCTTTATGTGATATATTCTTATTATTTTATTGTTACATACAAAGTAAGAATTGGAATGTCAGACATATTTAACGGTGTCTGGACGTAATTAACGATATTAGGCCGGATTTACACTATTGTGCCGGTGACGATTCGCTTCCGGTTCAATCTCCTTATTAATATATTTTTATAAGAGATATATATTTATTTATGCGCTTGATTGGACGGGGAGTTGACCAGAACGATGTTATGAATGCTCTCGTTGTCTCTTGTATCAACGTCTCTATCCATCTTATTTTATGAGTGAGAATGGTAATGATGGGATGGTTTTTCAAAATTAAAATTATTTTAATTTATGTTAACTCTATAAATTAACGGAACAACTGCCCTTAGTTGCCCACGAGTGGGTTTCTTTGTACCCATCTGCCGCTGTTCACTTTTTTTTTATTTAAACTTATATGAAATTTGTAGGTAAATTTATATAGCAAAAATTTGACTTTTATTGTTTATTTTTTTATTTCTTTGAATTCAGTTCAATTTTATTAAAATATCTATTTATGAGCTTAAACCACAAACATAATATAGATAAGTATTCATTCATTTGCTTTGATCACACTATAATTAGCTTAACAATGGTGAGATAGCTCAACTGCGAAACGAGAGAGTGCCTTCCATTATTCATATCAATTTTAGGTTGTCTCATATGAAAGGACGACACGTCAAGAGCAAGTTACGAGTAGATTAGGGTACGGTGAGCACTTACGCAAAACCGAAGCCGAAGATGTATGCGGAACCTAATAACATTTACAAGTCGAAACTTATCAATATACCCACAGTGCACCGACTCACAGCTTGCCAAACCTCTGTTGCACTCGCACGATTTACATGATTAGGGGTCGCACGGAAATTGCACATTATGCAAAATAGAATCAGCGCATAAGCGAAACGGCATCTAATAGTACTGACAAAACTGTTTATATATTGTTAATAAACGTTGCAATTCCATTTGTTAATAGAGGCAACGTGTGACTGGAAACGCGATAGGTTGTGGGTTCGATTACGACTAGAGGAAATTAAATAGTTAATGTTTCAGTTCTCTTTGCGACGACGCTAAAATAACGTTATTGTCTTTGTCTTTGTCACTGATGGGACGTGTGTATAGGCCATAATTCTGTTTTTATTAGAAATTTGATATTAAATATATTCTATCGTTCTGCTTCCGCACCAAGGCAGACAGAATGTCGCGGCTATCTACTTTGTTACCGACCACAATACTCCTTTTTCCATTTATTTTATTTTATACCTTCCGTCTTTGCTACTACTATCTAATAGTTTATTTACTTATTTATTTATACTTAATGAATTAACTCGTATAGTTTATCTGTGTTAGAGAGAATTGCAAGTGTTGCATATATGTATTGCATAGGCATATCAATACAAAATATATAATAAAAAATAGATACATGAATATAGTTTAAAAGACAAGTTAACGATAATAGTATTTCATGTATTATTTTAGAGACCGTCGTGGCGTGTGCACGTCAACACAACAGTGTGACTGTAACGCGACGATTGTGGGTTCGATTCCCACTCGAGGTAGTGAAATATTTCCATTTCTTCGCTCTGGTGTCGAGGCAAATCGCGGCGTTCAGTTCTGCCACTCAACACGCAACGCCTCCAGAATTCTGCAGAAAGTGGAAAACGGAGTGTCTTAACACTGGGTTCCCTCTGCCTACCTTACTGTGTGCGGGATACAGCGTGAAGCTGAACTGAACTAAATAATTATTTATTAATGCAGAGCAATGTGTTTATTTGCTTTTAAGCTTTTTTATGTGAACATAACCTTGCCATTACAAAAATGTGTGGGGTCGTCAGCACTCTTAAATGTGTTGTGTAATGTTATAGGCTATAACAGTTAGGAACACCTGTTCAAAATCCCAGGAAAAATTTTAACAAAATTCTGTACAATTCGCGATTATATGCCGAGCTCGTACGCTGCCTACCCACCATATATATAAGTAGGACTTGATAAATGACGTCATATATTTCATCTCTCCCCCTTCTATATTTTTGCAGTGGTCGTTTACAGGGATACTAATTTATCAATACTATTATAAAGCAAAGGCCCGACGCTACGTCTATTTGCCATACTATAACCGCACACACCTACGCAGATGTAATAATTCATATAAATTATAATAATGAACATTTTATATATTTTATTTTATTTATTTTTTATAAAATGATTAACCCTGCTACTTAAATTTTAAAGTGATTGGTGCTGAACTGGCACGCTCAGAACGCCATAAATAAAGAACAACAACAATAAATGTTAATATAGTTAATTTTTTTTCATTTTCAATTCATATTTATATTGTCATTAAATAATTATTAAACTTACCAATGTCACAGAAGCAAACTTATTTTTGTTAACCAGTTTTTAAGAACCAGCCCCAATCTTTTATGTTATACGGAGGCAAGTTTCTTCTTAGTTTTTTCAGTTTATAGTTCGCAGTGAAAATTTTTACTTTGATGCTTATTCTTGGAATATGTTTCATTTTGTGCTCTCATTTGCAAATTATCCTGATTCATTCTATTAGAAATTTAAACTGTTGAGTAGGTTGAAATGTATTAACTAACTTTTACTGTCTCAAATTTTATCTGGCTTCATTAATTTTAAATAGTAAAATGACAATAATTTTAAATATAATAAGAGTGAGCATTGAATTCTGTATTCAATTCTCACTCTGATTACAATTATATACGAATAGGTCGGGGCAAAAGTATTTTCGTATTGTTTATACAAAGTAAAATATTTTTAGGTATAATTTTTTATTTATATATCATCATAGGAATTCAGATTTACTTTGTCTCAACTCTTTTTGTAAAAGTGAAAAATAAAAAAAATGTTTAGTACGATGCCACACTAATTATGTAATAATATGTTTATTACAATGAATTCGAATAATTGAGCTTTATGATGGCCACGGCTCACTGAACGTACTGCACGGGTCAATAAGGTCTTATCTGTGGAACGTCAAACGAGTAAATGTCACTATATAGTGATGTAGCGTGTTCTATAAAACGTCGATTTCAAAATTAAACCGATTCGAACACTAAACCAAAACGATATAAAACATAATAAAAAACATAAATTATGTTTGGCGCTTCGTTCAAATCAAGTCATAAAAATATATCAAAAGAGACAATTTATTTTACAATATGTAGAGTAAGAATTTTACACTGTTACATTTTAAGTCGAAGTGACATTAGTACGATTTAGCAAATATATAATTAAAATTTCATTATATCATATAGTGACCATACATACAGTTTCTCTTGGTTTATATGGATTAATCACACGTTGCACACTGCAAAATACTTTATAAAAGCAATATACAATTTTTTAAATACTATAATGCATTTTAAGATGTTTTTCACGTAACATAAATCTTCAGTTCAGTTGCGTTCTCATCTTGTCACGATACAGAAAAAATAAGACTATATTAATATACATAATAGGAGAATACATGAGTGGAAAAAGGGTTCAAAATCATATTATAACCAAAAAATATACGTTTCGTACAAAATAAGCATATCAAACTAATGTTCCTTTTCGCAATAAATAAATAGAGTAGATCCTCAATTAATATATTGATTTTAATTTATACCCTTTGTAGAGGGTATATTTTATTTCATTAAAATATGCTGTAGCATATATTATTGAATATCGATAACAAGTACAAGAATCGAATATTTAATAATCTATGTCAAAACAGAATGTCAAATCGACATTATCCTGTTGACATATATTTAATATTATATTTTGTAAATAAATTGTAAATTTGTAAATGTACATAGTAAATGAAATTATTTTTAGAACATTATTGAGTGCTATTGACTATAATGTGGAATGAACTTCAGCTATCACCTCCTTTTTTTATATTTTATGTGAAGAGAAACAAGCACCATATACTTATTACTGATTATATCAGAATATGGGAAATTTATCTATCAGATAAAGAATTATTACATTGTCTTATGGTATGATTTTTATAAAAAAATAAAAAGAGATTATATATTTTTCCTAATTGTAAACCAATATTTATTATAAGCATCTTATCGCTGCACTTTCCTAGTTACCAGAGAAAGGAAACGAAAATATCAACTAATAGCTTTCCCTAAATCAGAATTAAACCGCAACCATCATGTTTACAGTCACATGCTGTGCATCCGCATGGATGCCTCTAGTAGAATGGGAAGACATAAAATGATATGCATATTGTAGCCAATATCAAGCTAAACAGTGCTTTATCTACACAAATGAAAGTAAAACGTCAGCATAAATAGCTATTTAAATTTAAAAATCTTAGATGAATGTGTGAATATTTTACAGGATAGTAACTCTATATTAGAAATGGAAGAAGATGAAATTTTACAAAATGGTGTACAATTGTTAAGTCATCCACAGAACCTTAAAAAAGTCAACATTACACATGACGGGACCTGTCTTGTAATATCACTGACCTTATTTCATGAATTTCCTTTTAAATTAAAACTAAATCTTGTTGAGGGTTCTAAAGAATTGGTAAGCCTTTCTATTCATCATATTTAATAAAAAAAATTGCATAATTTTATATTTATAATATTACCTATTAACAAAATTCTTATTACTTCTTAATACTATTGTACTGAAGTGGTGTTGTACCTGAATGTAATAATTGTGGGTTTATTTCCCACTAAGGGTGATTAATTATTTTGAATTTTTGCTCTGGTAACAAATACAAATTGGGTATCCTTCTGCCCACACGGTGATATGCGGAGAAAGATAACTTTTATTAATATAATTACTTTAGTTCTTTCAGAAAGTTGTACAGCCTGTGCTAAAAACAATATGTGATTTAAAATCAAGTGAAAGTGAACTGCGTAACTTATTAAAGAAAAAAGATGAAGAAATTGATGAATATATATCTCAGAGTAGGAAAATTAGATACAGTAAGTATAATAGCCTTTAGTGTTTCTATTGATAATGGAATCGAACCATTCGTTCATGATTCCGACTAACACTTATCCGGTTTCTTGTTGCATTGTTTATATATGTTACAATAATAATAATTTAATACTATACTGCACAAATAAAATAAACAGCCCATAAGTTATATACAAACAACCAAAAATGCACATAAATTAATATATCTACCTATTTCATATCATTATAAAACTGTTCACTTATTTATTAAGTAATCTTGTTTCCAGCCTCGTTACCGAAATACAATGACGAAATGCACATGAAAAAACATTCAGAGTATATTAAAAATTTTGTAATGGAAGAAATACCAAGCACTGTACTTAACAAAACAGTTAATATATCCAGAGACAATGATATGTGAGTATATTAACCTTTCTAAGTCACTTTCAATGCATGTTGAGTGAAGGTACTCAACCACCCGTTTTGCCTGTTACCAAAGCGAGAAAGAGAGCAAATTTGAAGAATGTAATAGGAGTATACTTACACATATTCCTTATACACACAACAAATATTCCTTAAGACTATATAGACTGTAAATATTCCTTAAAATCTATGTATAATTTTGATATTTAAAAAAAAGCTTTTGGATGTTATTTCATATCTTGTTATTTTAAAAATTTTATAAATTTTTATGTGTATTTCAAAATTTAGTTTGAATAAAGGCAACAGTTGAGTCGAAATTTAAAGAGACCCGTAAGCCTAGACTAGACGCAAGTTCAAAGCACTGCTCAGCATAGGATTTTCAAAGGATCCTAGAATTATTGAAATATATATTTTTCTTTTGCTTTGTTAGCTTCACGCTATATCGCGTATAACAGGAAAGGCAAAGAAATAAGTACTACGACACACCCATCCCTACTATCCGCCCAATTTGACAGAAGTTACATTTCGAGTATAACTAAACGCCTCGATTTGTTTTGTGCATTGAAAAATTTAGCTAAGTACTCCCTCAAGTAGGGATCGAACCCACAACCGTCATGTTTATCTTAATAAGCTCGTGAGCGACGACAGCCTCAATCCTCAATCTTTTTCTCTTATTTAATTACACTTATGTATTACTTACAGAGAAGATACAAATGTTGAAATTCCCGTAAAACTTGAGCCACAGTCGCAAGAAATAGCAATGGATCAACCTCCAGTAAACCGTTTAATTCAGTTAAAGCAAGAATGTGTAAAAAATGAATTACCAAAACCGAAAAAGAGAAGGCAAATTAATTTATGAATTATACCTAATCTAAGTATTTTATTTATGGACTTTTACATGATAAATATGGTCTGATAAGAATATTGATATGTGTATGGTTGCATGATCTTATCTCAAGAACTCCAAAATGAAATATAATTTTTGGTGGTTAATTTAAACCATAATACGTTAATATATGAATTATAATGTTAACTTAATTTACGATTTTTTTTATTGGAAATGTAACATATGGTCTGTAAATGTATATAATATTTTGTAATTAATTATTAATAAATATGAAATTATATTACTGATTCAGGTTATTTTGGTTACTCTACTTCACAGGAACATTGAATTGAAAAAATATTTTGAACAATCCAGTTTTAGAAAGAGCATTTGTGGTCAGACCGACCACAAACACTTTGAATATGTTGTTGGTCACTTTTTATTAAAACTAATGTTATATTAGTAACAGTCTTCTTTTTAAAAATAGGTAAAGGTATTTTAAATGAAATTGTAATAATTGTAATAAAATTTTATTAGTAATACTATACATAGAGCTAATTCAGTTGTGCCTCTCAAAAATGTCACAATAATGTAATATATTGGAGTTTATATTATAATAAATGTATGGCATTGGTAAAAAATTAATAAATGGCATTCAATATAGATTGGATTGATCAACATTTATCTTTTATCCTTTTATCTCAGTATACCTTGTGCAAATATAAATAGAAATAATTTATTTTAATTATCATTACATATTTATAATGATGTTTGTATTTATTTTAAGGTTTAAAAACGTTTAAAGCTTTACAGTGAAATATATAGGCCTTCTCATTATATATTTTTTTAATATTTTTATTTATTTTTAACTATAATTTTAATTTAATAATGTTTTCACATGTAACATTATGTTAAGGTACTTGAATGTTAATTGTTTGCCAAGAAGCCAATATATGAAAAATTTATTTTTATAACTGGATTTTTGACTCCAATTCTATCACATTATATGCAACTCAATCCATATTATATTTTAACAAACTTTTCTACGTTAAGAAGTTTAAAACTTTATCAAGTAAATTCGTAAGTGTGCTTAGTTTTGAGTTATGCACATTATTATATATTTGGTGAGCAATGCGTCGTAGGCATTAAAAGCCAGTATTATGGCGTTATGCCTATATTTTTTTAGTTTGATCCCATTATAGCAGGATAGGCAAAGGGAAGCTACTGAAAAGAGACTCCGTTCTGCACTTTCCGCCCAAATTTTGGGACAATGCATGATAAGCGGCAGAACCTAACGCCGCCATTTTTTTTGTTACAACAGCGAGGAAATAAAAATAACTCATTCCCCCACATAGGAATCGAACCCACCACCGTCGCGTTTATAAGTAAAGGCTGTGCCACAAGGGGACGATAGCCAATTTAGTTTTAATTTCCATACCTAATACAGATGTTCTTAATAGATTTTATTTCCTTTTTTAGATTAAATACTAATTGTTTATCAAAATGTATGTGACAGTTGTAATAACATTTTATAATTTGTCTAATAATAAATTTAACTAAAGTATATCTTACCTCCAAATTCCATGTGATATATACAGTACGGTCAACGAGTCGTGGCCGTCCTGCATTAAGAATTAAATGGCAGCGGCAATTTGATTCCACGATTTTAGTTACTTATTATTTTCATACCGTGTAAACAATGCATAAAATTTCTGTAAGCCTAACCATAGGCTACGACTCATTGACGTTACCGTACTTACTAAAGGTATATTTTCTTCGTTTGGTTTTTTAATTGGGTTTAATATTTTAAAGTCTATTATGCCTATTGATGTAAGTAAAACAGTAAAGAATTTGACAGTAAATACACGCAAAGAGCACACATGTATATGCATAAAGCGTGCACACAGTCTCTATTTACTGACCAGAATTTCAAATTATCTTAATGAAATATATTTATATATTTTTTTAACATTTTCAAAGTGTTATCCCACACCTAAGAAAAATTATATTTTCTTTCAGAAAGGAGGAGGTGCAAAAGGTAAATGGTGCCTTCTTCATATTAAAAGCAATGTGACGGTTTCACAACTCAATACAACTATAACAAATTAATGAAATTAATATTTTTTGCATTAAGGAATTAATTTCGAAACTCCGGTCGGAATATCACATCTACTCGATTGAAATAGTTTAATAATCTATCCGTAAGTTTACTTTTATCTATAAAAATCACGATTTATAATAAATGTTATTAGCAAATGTTTTACTACAAAATTGATTTTTTTTTTCACTATTTTGACATAAAAGCTTATCTAGAGCAATGCACAATGCAACAGACGTCATAAGATAATAACAGATGTGGCCGATGTATTTCAAATATAAAAAAAATATATTAATAAATAAAAGAATATAAAATCAATTAACATTATTCTGTTCTAACTTTATTGAATATTCTGTTGGTAATTTTATAAGTACTTAAGTAAAATTTATATATTGTGCTTTCGTCTGTTGCATCGTTGCATTTCTCATAGAATATAAGCTTCGCATTTTCATATAATAATTATTAGGCTAACAGCTACACTTTGACACGTCCGTTTCAGATTCAGATGCTTTTATTACGTTATCTCTTTCCTTCAATTCGAATGCGTCAGCCTGAAAACAAAAATTAAAGAGTATAATTTTCTGTCGTTCATATTGAAATGTACATAATCTTTAAAATAAAAAAAAAAATAAATGTAGTTAAGTGTGAAAAAGAAAGTAAACAAACATCCAAACAGGATGTGGAACTATAAAGTATAACATCCGGATTTAAAAATGTGTCAACAACAAAAAATCGTACAGATGTGTGGCGAAGTGAGATTTTCGCGTATCGAATTTTAACCCTGCACACCCAAAGTGACACTTGGGACGTAACCGGCACAATCATCCGGTAACACAATGCCTTTGAGAAAGCTCAGCCGCACGTGAAACGTCCGTTTTAGAGCCGGAAAAGCAAGATTTAGTGTACCATATGCCCGACATTTGTATTTTTTTACTCAAATTTTATGAATCAAAACAATCTGTCTTCTTTTATTGTTTTACTAGTAGTAGGGTACTTTTTTGGGAATTCTTCAGTCAACATAGTCATGGTTAAATCGTAGGTACAGAAAGTTAAGATTCATTAATATTGTGCTTACCGTATGCTGTAGTCTGGAATAAATACCTGAACGGATATAACACTTATTTATACTATATTCCTTCCATACATATGCTTATCTTGTATTCGTCTATTAAATGTTGACCGCATATTTATTAATATAGATAAATACTTGACAAGTAGGAATTTTTAGTAAGGAAATATTTGACTTTTTGTGTGACACTGAAGGGCGTGTTTTCCAAATATTATGTTATACCAACTTATTTCAATATAAATTTGATAAAATCAGGTAGATACTATTATACGTACTTTACTCTCTCGATATTCCCTTATCTTTCTGGCTAAAGTCAGAAAAGCTTCTTCGATATTTATATTGCTTTTGCAGGAAACTTCGAAAAATGGCATATCGAAATCATCGGCAATCTGAAAACCATGAATATCATCTCGTTTAATTTGTTATACAAAGTTTATATCTTTTATACCTGCTGATTTTTTCAAGCCATTCTAGAAATTAGTGGTGCACAATGTTGAGCTGACTCAATTATTCGAAAATGTCTCGTAAATATTTTTTGTTAACGATTAAATTTAAATGTAACATTAGGTGGATAGATTGAGGCCATTTGTGGTGCATGGGCGTCTGATTGTAAACGCGACATGGTTGTGGGTTCGATTCTCACTCGAAAGAAATTAAATATTTATTTTCATTTGCTCGCTGTGGTAAGGGAGGCAAACCAAGGCTTTGAGCTCCGCATTCAACACGCAATGGCTCCATAATTCGGCGGAAAGGGGGAACGAAGTGTCTTAGCTCTTGGTTCCCTCTTCATACAATGTTACGTGCGATATACGGTGTGAAGTTAAAAAAAATAAGTAATTTGTTTACCTTTTGTCCTCTCTCCTTTGGAACAGCACGGTGGTTCTCGTGTACATCGCATTTATTACCTACAAGAACTTTTATAACATCTGGGGAAGCATACTGCAAACAAAATCAATATTATAAACGAAAACTTTTTAAAATAAAATCGGTTTAGTACTGCCTTTAACAACTGTGGGTCCACGAAAAGTACCCTATATGTTTTGATTACGGCGAATTTCATACAAAATGCAGCAAATACGATTCATAAATACTCCTTTTGATTGAAGTGACTTAAAAGCTTGAACTTCTGTCGTTTAAGGTCCATAGACTCGAATATTTGATATTAATTTTAGCTTATACCTTTACGTGATCTCGAGATAAATGACCTTGACAGATGGACAACAATGTGATTCTATAAGGTAACCTACGTAGATACTTCACGTAGATGTAAGAAAATTCACTTACTTCTTGAATATTTCTCAACCAATAAGACAAGTGATTGAATGATTCCAAATTAGTGATGTCGTACATCAGTATAATTCCCATAGCACCTCTATAGTAAGCGGTTGTTAAAGTTCTAAACCTCTCCTGGCCCGCCGTATCCCATATTTGAAGTTTGATGGGCACCCCGTCTAAATTTATTATCTTTTGTTTGAAATCTATACCTGTAAAGTAACATTAAAATAACTGTTAGATCTAAAACACAGCCGGAGAAATAACTGTAACATAAAGCCAAGCAAAACGTGATTTACAAACAAAGGACCCTCTCTAAGATATTAAACAAAATATTTACCTGACATACGTTGTCAATTTTACAACATAAGTCTATACATGTACATGAAAATGAATCATCTATTTTCTACATCTACCTATATTTATATTACCTAATGGAAATAACTGTAAGCCATTATTCACTATTTTTATATGTTTCTTATTCAGCCTAATACATGTTAATAATAATTACTGTCCAAATATACTAAAGGTAATAGACATTCTAATATTTATATTTATTTATATGCACTGCAACGAGCTGCAGCGACTTGGAAATGATTAAAGGCATAACGGATACGCTCTTTGTTCGCGTGGAACGAGAAACTTAACCTTAACACGCCATTATAACAACGAAACAAAATAAAACCTCGTCAATGTGATGGAAATAAATCTAAAAGTAAAAATAAATACATAATTCACTTACCTATCGTTGATATGTATATATCGTAATATCTTTCATCACAATATCTATGAACAATACATGTTTTTCCAACATTGGAATCACCCAAAACTAGTAACTTGTACGTAGCAGAAAAATCTAGAGCCATATTTTTTGTTTACTTTGTTTCTAATACGCGGGTGGTAGCCCAAAACATGGGTCGAACTGTCAAAGTGAGAAAAATCAATGACGGCAAGAGCGCATGTGCAGGGCAGGGCCCCTCGTCTCTTACCAGAAAGTAATATACGGTATTACCCAGAGACCTGAGGTCTGCTTGCAATGTCTATACCTACTATGCAGACTGCCGATGCAGACAGCGTAGCGGGCGAAGTCGGTTATAACATTTTTGTGCGCCATTCTAATTATAGCAACACTTTAGAAGGTTTACAGTAAGCGAAGTGTAACGATAACATTCGACAAACTATTCTGACTTGTTAAGATATTTCATTTTAACTGTTTTTGTTTGAAAATATTTTATATAAGACGTAAACATACAAAATATTATTCATTTTCCAAAGAAATGGATTACTGTCACCTACTCGGCACCTATGCAACATTTTTATGGTCCACATACAAGGATATACGAAAAAAGAAAATACTAAAAATATTTCCGCCATTTTGACAGAATAATTTTATTATGAAGTTGCCACAAAGTATGAAGCACAAGAAATAATTACAATTGCCCTGGCCCGGCTAGATTGCATATCACAGGGCTGAGTTCGAATCTTCCGGGTGCTGTGGGTGTAGTGTAGCTACATTAAGAGTTCCATTTATTTTATTTAAATCCCGCATATCTGACTGCCACATCTCGGTGGCCCCTGTACTATGTAAATGGCTTATGTTCTGTATTAATGCGCCCACTTGGCTCAGGTGAGATCAGTTATCGGCCTTTGTTTGGCCACCGGTTGTATTCTATGTTTTGAGTTCAAGGTTGAATTTTATCTTTATAGGGGTAATAACTTAAATATTTAATCTTCGAGGTGGCGCTTGGGCGCAAGTGTGTGACTGTAACGCGACGGCTGTGGGTTACATTACTACTCGAAGAAATGAAATGTTTATTTAAATGTATACTTTCATTTCTTTTTTCGCTATGGTGTTGATGCAAAATCCAACGTTGAGTTTTTGTCTGTAGTGTTGACGTAAAGAAAAGGAAAAAATTCCAAATTTACGTTACAAACCAATACATCTATATAAAGGAATATATATATATATATATATATATACCTCTGACATACAAATACAATACATAAATATTTGAACGACGTGCGAACTTCACATGGAAAATTCCAATTTGTAAGTAATACCTCAAGTGGGTGCCCATTCAGTTGACGTTCCGGGTCACACGGTAGCACTGCGCTAAGTCAGGAAGAGTACAGCTTCATTTGTCAAAGGACCGCAAGTCGGCTGCCGGCGCGGCTTGATGTATTGTAAATAGCTGCAATTTTGACGTTTGCGCTCAGTCTGCCATTTACGTGTTGGTCTTCTGATTTGAGTACCTTTAATTTTGCGGTACGTGGATGATGAATGTCTTTTTATTACAAAATACATTTGTATTGTCCAGTATTTTTACCTATATTATTACCTATTTTTACATATTATATATGGTATAAATATATAAATATAATATATTTTTTTTATTTTATATTTTTTAGGTTCAACCTGTATTCGGAAGTTAGTATGGTAGGCAGAGCGAAACTGGCAACCTAGTGTTAAGACACTCTGTTTCCATACAACTCATATGTTAGTACCCCTCTGCCGCCGAATTCTAGTAACATTGTTTTTGTGGTGGAATTCAAAGCCACGCGGCAACCGAATCCTCAACACATCGCGTTTACAGTCGGACTCTTGTGCCACTGCGAGACTAGGACGACTGACAACTTAATTTAATTTATAATTCATGTGACAAAATAAAAAAACCTAATTTGTAATTGTCCAGGTAGTTCAGTAGGGTATGTTAAGATTTAAAAATTCAAATTCAAAGTGTCTACATATAAATACCCAAGGAAAATAAAGAAAAAAAAACGAATGGTCGTTGGTCTGAGTATACATTTTTGAGTATTTGTAGAGTATACATTTTTTTAAGTAATAACTATTAATCCGACTGTATAAATATATATATAAAATTTGTACATACGATTAAAGTATGACATAGACAACAAATATTAGTCACTAATAGAATCGGCACCAGTCAAAGTTAAAAAAAACTTCAACTAGATACTATAATACAAAATGGAGGTTAATATATATATTTTATTACCTATAAACCCTACAACTAATCTATTATTATTTTTATTATCTACAAATCCCACAATCAATCTATAATTTGTATTTCACCAATAAAACATATTGAGGTCAATGAACAAATTTAAATACATAAATTAAAGAAACAGTCATTTGAGATGTCAGAGGTGGAATGCATAATTGAAAATTACATAATACGGAGGTGACACTAAGTAATAGTAATATGACAGTTTCACCTTATTCATTTAATTAATCTTATAAATTGCCATCAAGTAACATGAAAGAAACTGTATAAGTGATAATTATAAATAATTCGAATGCTTTTTAATACTTTATTTTGATAAACCAAACACGTATAAGAAACTAAATTTATATATATATTATATATATATATATA